>JAODLI010027253.1:0-20504 GCA_027575585.1 Percopsis omiscomaycus | reverse complement strand
CAAGCTGGCTGGCGTGGCGTCTCTCGTTTGCTTAGAGATATTTCTAATGGATATCCACGGATTTCTGAAGCTACAATCTCAAACATTTTCATTACAATAAATGTCTGTTTCACTGCTATTAATGGAAGATGGAGTTGACACAGTAACGATAGCCTGCCACGAAAGCCTTTCCATTTGATTGTTTTATAATAATGTGCCCAGGTGTAACATTCCCTGAATATGTGAATCGGCACGATACAGCTGCGGTTGTTTGCCCGGAGAGGATTGGCAGAGCTGAACACAGGCGCTACCATCGGCCCATTGCACTTCATTTGGTTTTGAATTGATTACCTTATCCTTACTGTAGGTGTCGCCAAAATGACCTCCGCTGGAAAGTGATGACTTCACACACCACTGGGAAATGTTGTACTTTAAGATAGTTTAGCTATAAAGAGCTTTATTTGACCTATCGGTGGGAACAATGTGATTTTAACAGCATACTGCAGGAGACCCATAGCTTGATAATGTGCGTCCAGTTCTAATATAAATATATTGAGTTAGAATACAAATATAGGGTCAGTTTGATTGTGCGTGCACACTAAGCAGAACCTCAGAGAGACTCAGAGAGCTCTGTTCAGATCATAAAAGCTACAGGGAGAAATGTCCATCTAAACCAACAGTATGTGTGTGGGGTCACTGTAACTGTGGCGATGCAACGACTGTAACCATGACGATATGGTTAGTTGGCCTCAGACTCGCTGGACGTTATAGATAGCGTTTGTATATTTGTACATATACAATATGTTAATGTTAATACATTGTAATTCATTGTTAGATAGTACCAATATATGACATTATTATGAGCTGAGTTTGGGTTGTATGGTGTGGTATGGAGGAAACACTACCGCTGTTTAGACCGAATCAGAGGCCTGCTTTTCCCATGCATGTGAGTTTCTGCCGATTTGGGTGGGATCTCCCCTCAAATTATATGTTTTTGTTGAGGTTACCAAAATGCTTTGATATTTACATCTAGTTGCGTTTTTGTAACCAGTAAACAACACCCTCCAACAAATAAAACTAGAACAAAATGGAAGAAACCTTGGCTGCAATTGCCCTGTGTAGGCGATCAATAAACCAGTGGGAATTAAACAATTGGGATAGTAACTCACTGCCTAATGATAACGAATGTGACAGTTTCCGCCACTGTCCCACTTGTATTAAACCACCGTATGCCTGAAGCACAGTGATGTGCACGGCGATGGAAGGCTTTTGTTAGAGTAGAATTCATTGAAGCCAGGTTAAAGCAGTGCAAATACATTGCGGGATGGAGGAATCCATAGTGGTAATCTTGAAGGGAATGTCACTTTACTCATTCATTCATTCTTTTCAAATATTTCGGTATGAAAATATTAGAAACTGATAAATAAATACTATTAAGCGTTGTGTCCACTGGTAGATTTGACAGAGAACGGGGCAGTACACTACCGCAACACTATTCTGACTCATCACAGTCTGGGAGGTTCTAAGTGAACCCTCCGACAAGGGATGGAAAAATGATCCGTCATTCTACTCACAGAACACAGTATTGCTGACAATCTGATCTGATCTAATTCTTACTGTGGAATGTTACTTCTCAGTATTAAATGTCAAGGTTTGGGTCCCTGTATAGTCCTGTCTGTGTTTTGTTGTTGATTTGAAAAATATAACTTTAATAAGCACATTGTTTACCAAAGAAACGTCAAGGTTTGTCGTTTGTCGTTTGGCGTCCAGAAGCGCTCCTGCAGTTTTTCCTCTAACAAACCCTTGTCTGTGTATAGGTTATGTGACCCTGCCTGTCCATCATCCGTTACCATGGAGACCAACTCTGCCTTATAACTGGGGAAGTCGGGAGATCTTTTGATCCGCGAGGTCCCAACTAGGAAGCTCCAAAGAATTAACCAACGCCGCATTGCTTGTGCCTGTCCAAAGTCTGTTGCAGCGATGGTTTAGCCTCGAACTGAGCCGAAGAAAAGGGAATCATTTCTCACTACAAGGGGTTTGCCATGGCAACGTCGGGATCTCCTCTTCCTATGATCACCAAACAGATCGGTGGCGTGCTCTGGACGCTGCTGGCCCTAGCCACGTGGGCGGGCCCCCAGCGCGCTCACGCCGCCCAGGCGAACGAGCGGCGGGTCGTGGCGCACATTCCTGGTGACATCATCATCGGAGCTCTGTTCTCCGTGCATCACCAGCCTCCTGCCGACAAGGTGCGTGTGCACCCGCCTGTGCGTTTGGTCTGCGCGTGTGTGTGTACTTAAAAAGAAAAGGAAACCTTTAAGGGAGGTTCCTGTGATGTGCGTGTTTCATGATTTTAAGATTAAATGCTAAAAGTGTTTGGAAGTGATTGGGATATACAGATGTATACAGGGTGTTCGTGAATTCTATTCTCTTACAAACCTTCTGTGTATGAACGTTGCCTGCAGCCGGGGGTAGACGGCAAGTAAATATGTCAAACCAAATGAAAAAAATAAAAATAAAAGGGTCGCAATAACTGTTGAAAAATAGAGCCCTTTCTTTTTTTCATTTCTGTCACCATTTTGTCCTTTGACCAGGCATATATACTATACACAGAGGAGGACACAGGTGTAGCCTGCCTTTCGTTTAAGCTTTATTAGCCACTCCGGGTCTTGTAAAGTTTAAACGGTGTGGGCAAGTCATTAACATCACTTTAACTAGCCGCACAAAAACATTTCCTATAGGCCCGCTACAAGAATATACAGAATACACACAAAAAAGGAATGCACGAATCATTAGAATGGTTCTATGTGAAACATGTCTGTTTAAAAAAAGATTAAAAAAATAATAAAAGGTGTTCCCCCCGCCCCCCGCAGGTCCACGAGCGAAAGTGCGGCTCGGTGAGGGAGCAGTACGGCATCCAGCGGGTGGAGGCGATGATGCACACCCTGGACCGCATCAACGCCGACCCGCGGATCCTCCCCAACATCACGCTGGGCTGCGAGATCCGTGACTCCTGCTGGCACTCCGCCGTGGCCCTGGAGCAGAGCATCGAGTTCATACGAGACTCCCTGGTCTCCTCCGACGAGGCCGAGGAGCTGGCAGGAGGAGGAGGCATCTGGGGAGGGGGAGGAGGAGGAGGAGGAGGAGGAGGAGGAGGGGGGGGAGGAGGAGGAGCATTGAGGTGCGCGGACCCCTTGGCCACCCCCATGCGGGGTAAAAAACCCATTGTGGGTCTGATTGGGCCCGGTTCCAGCTCAGTGGCCATCCAGGTCCAGAACCTTCTGCAGCTGTTCAACATACCACAGATTGCCTACTCTGCCACCAGCATGGACCTTAGCGACAAGGTAGGAGCACAGCACGCTTTCTGTACGGTGTACATACCGAACCAAAAACCCTGGGGTTTCTCTGTACTTTATATTGTGTAATGACGAAATAGGCTAAATAGGCTAAATAGACTATTGGCATCTTGGTGGTAGAAAAAGTGGGAAAATAGATGGGTCCTAAAATCGAACCTTGAGGGACTCCACAGCGGATTTGTGTAGTTCCACTTAATGTACTTTCATTCATGAAGATGAGATGAGATTTGACTTTATTGTCACTGTACACAAAGTACCAGGACATGTGGTTTAGATGCATCCAGATGAGAGTGCAAATAGTCACATGAAGTGCAACTACAGTACAGTCAGTAGGTATTGGTATGTCAACAGTTAACAGCTGGTAGAAGCTGTTACTCTGCTGAACTATACCACAAAGGTAGCCCCCCACCCACACACACACACCAACCCAGCCCACCCTCAACAACATGCACTATTACTTCTTCACATGTTCACTTTACTGTGCTTAACTTTGTGTCATGTGTGTCGTTTCAGAGCCTGTACAAGTATTTTATGCGGGTGGTTCCTTCAGACGCCCAGCAGGCCCGAGCCATGGTGGACATCGTCAAGAGATACAACTGGAGCTATGTGTCTGCCATACACACTGAAGGTAACAACAACATGAACGCACGCACGCACACACACACACACACACACACACACACACACACATGCCATTAAGGAGACGCATACAGACACATACATAGACAAAAATGCATTTCATTACAGACAAACCTTGTGAGCTGATAACTGTTTCATCTGGCTTGCAAGGCTGGGGTCTTTTCCCTCAGAAACAGACTAGTAGGTATGCTACGACGCATACCTACATATTAGATAAAAAAATAGGTTGCATTGTTCACTAAATGGATTCGTTTTCCTTTCAATCTGCTATCAGTTCAGTTTCTCATGCATAGCTCTCTGATTCCTTATCCGGCTGGACAGCAGAAGGACCGTGACTACACCAGGAAGTCATGGAGCAACCTGTCTCTGCCATTAGCTCCCACTCTGAGCCTTCCCCCTAAGAAACGCTCATTATCACCCAGCAAGAAGAAGAGTAAACCCACAGCACCCTCTCCTGGCAGGTAGGAGAAGCACACCTCTGCGTTTTTGTGAATTAAATTGCAAAAACGCTACCAAAACATTACTCGCGGTATCTCTTCCCTCCTTCACATAGAACTCCCATGAAGACAACGGCACGCCCCCCCACGCCCAAACTTGTCAAGTCCCCCGGGGCGGAGGACCCTGGGAACCTGCGTCCGGTGCGGGTCACGCCAGAGAGCCCCCGGCCCTCCTCTTCCTCCTCGCTCGGCGCCCCCGCCGAGGAGGCGCATCACGTCCTCACGCCCTCCCAGCCACGCCCTCAACCGCTGGGTCAGAACAAGAGCAGCCCCGAGATAACACCAGCACCACCTAGTGGTCAGTCTCCATTCCATACAGGACATTCCATTCACCTTATTTTCCATCTCAACAGACCACAGCCAACCATATATCTCTCTATAAGGCCAGAACCATAAAGAGCTCTAACGTAACTCGTAACTCAAAACACCTGTGTGAGTTTTCAGGGGCTTTAAAGTTCAATGCTAATAGTCCCTTTATGCTCCTCCCACTGTCCTCTGTATACATGATCTGCACTCCCTGCCCTGTTCCTGTTGTCGTGGCTGTGGTGACAACTGTTGACCCTTGACCTTTCCAGGGCGCGTGAGCAGTCCCCCAGCCCATAAGCCATCGGCGGGCACCTCGGACCCAGAGGAGGCCAGTCGTATCCTGACAGAGAAGCGACGGCAGGCCCGCGAGCAGAGGGAGAGAGACGAGGAGCAACGCAAGCTGCAGGAGGAGCAGCAGAGGTACGTGGTGTCGTTCTGTTTATACGGAGGAATTATCATTCATGTTATGTGTCATATATTTATGTGTGTGTGTGTGTGTTTCTGTCGACAGACTGGCCCAGGAGGAGATGGCCCGCCGCAAGGCCGAGGAGCGGTCCAAGAGGGAAGAGGACGAGCAGCGCCTGGCGGAGGAGAGGAGGCAGAGAGAGGAGGAGGAGAGGGGGCAGAGAGAGGAGGAGGAGAGAGCGGCTGAGAAACAGAGACTTCAAAAAGAGCAAGAGGAGGCGGAGAGAATGCAGAAACAGGTCAGAGGAAACGCACACCCAGTGTTGTTTGTTTGCACTTTGAAGGCTTCGCATGAAATAGAACTGTGTGTGTGTGTGTGTGTGTGTGTGTCAGAGAGAGGAGGAGGAGTCACGCCAGAGGGAGGAAGCAGAGCGACTACGGCAGGAGAGAGAGAAACACTTTCAGAAAGAGGAGGCTGAACGCCTGGAGAGGAAGAAGGTAAAACGCACGTACACGCTCCCATAAACGCATGTATGTAGCGTTGTACAGGCAACATCTAAAAGTTCCCCCGTTCGTTCCCTACCTCCAGCGCCTGGAGGAGATCATGAAGCGGACCAGGCGCTCTGAACCGGCAGACAAGGTATTCACCTCTGGAGTCATGTGACTAAATACAGCGACTCCTTGCATGGCTTGACCCTCAGCCCCTTAACCGCCTTTTTGTTTGGGTCATCTTTTAGAAAGCCACTCCTCACAGAAACGGGGGCCAAACAGGTACGACTAACTCAAGGTGGCAGCCAATCACACCCTATAATCTCTGCTCAACCCAGATCCGGTTGTAATACGTGATACTGCGTGTGTTTGTGACTATTCCATTCCCTCTTTTAACGTCAGTAAGCCCAAGTTTTCCAGGTCCGAGTGCATCCGAAGCCCAGCACAGCAATGGTGACGGACACAGCGGCCCCAACACCAGCCCTGGCCCTATGGCTGTCTCCCCCAGCATAGCAACACCGACTCCTACTGGACAGAGGTAGGGTAAGTGGTCACTCCAACCAGTTCATTCTGTCTCCAGCTGTCCTTAACTTCTGCTCTGCTTTCTCCCTCCAGGGAGAATGGTGAGTTTGAGGAGGTGATTGTGCTCCCTCAAGACCCCAGACCATCTCTTCCTGAAGGAGAAGAGACCAGGCAGATACGGCAGGAGGAGAGAGTGCCCGTCATAGCCTTCAAAGAGAACGGTCTCAAGCCTCTCGCTGGGGTGGACGATGTGTCAGCCCAGCAGGAAACAGGTTAGCAAGTGCTCGCTCTAAAGGGCATGCATAATTGTGTCCCACAGACCAGTGGCTTTCAGGTTGGGGGATGGGATCATTTTGGGGGGCTTGCAATATTAATATTGCTAAATAATTATATAAATATTTTATATTGCTATATTTTGTAATTTACAGAATTACATTTAAAACCATTTAATTACTTAAATTCTTTAAGTCGCCTACAGTAGCTTTAGCTCTACAGTCAGTTTATAATGCAAATTTTATTTTGTCCTGTTTACTTAGATGTTGCCTGACGAGATGTAGCACCCCAGAGGACAAATGGTTGAAGAGAAGGAGTGAGAGAGAGAGACGGAGGAAGCAAAGGAGACATGTCAGACCCCCACTCCCCCACAAAAAAGCATGGACTGGTAACCATCATGGTTAGACCCCTCCGGAGGTCTGCTCTCTGACACTGTTTACAGCCATTCCCAGAAGAACTGACACATACATTGTACACTGGGGACGTTGCTTCCTCCTCAACTGTCTCGTAAGACACAATATACTCGGCTCATATCCTGGGGACCTCCCTCTATGTGAAGTGGATGTGACTGTCAGAGGGAGGAACGCGTGTGACTTGAAACACCTGAGAGCCGAAGTCCGCTGTGAAGTCTGTCGCGATACTTGAAGTGCTCCTGAACGCTGTAGAACTTTTGTCCAATTGTCAGAATCAGCAGTGTGACATTAGAACCGGAATATGTGCTGTAGCCTTAGAATTTCCAGGTTTTGTTAATATAAATGTTATTTAAAGTAAGCCTCGAAATCCTACGGTTTAGATGTTTCTGGTGAACTGTTACAGAGGGTGGGGGGTGGTGGTGTCGTCAGCTAAATGAATCCTAGGCATACTAACTGGAATGTTATCAATGCATGAACCTCTCTAATATGCCTATTAAGTTGTGTGAAAGTCTCCCTTTAAGTGACATTTCTTACTGCTGTCTCTATAGTGTAAACCTCCAGGTCTGTAACAGGACAGAGGTTAGAGTTAAAAACCCAACATAAATACTGTTTCCTCAGTGAACTAAGAATTACAATGTAAACTACTGATTTCCTTGTTTAGTTTTATGTAATTGAAAACAAAATGTGATTTATTTCTAATTCTGTCTTCCCATGCTGTTATATTTGTGCTGTCTCATCCTTTAATTTACCTTCTAAAAAAAGACATTGAATCATGCAGCCGCTTTTACACGCTGCTGTAACAGCCACCTTTAACTACGTCTTATGGGAAGGACAATTCAGAGGCCTTTGTTTTGGCCAGGCAAAAACCCAATAATTTACCAGTGAGATGCTAATATTGAACTAACCTGATTAGTTTTGATCTTTTCCATCAAGGGTTGATTAAAACCTAAATTCTGCTACTTTTTATGTCCCTTTGCCTTACCACAGCATATAAATATGAGGCAACTCAAGGACTTTGCTCAGAGCCCAGTCTAAAATAAAATGTATTTCCCATCACATCTGGGCAAATGACGTGTCCATATTGGATTTCTGTTCCAGTTGTTAATTTAAAGACCTGTGAAGATAAAGTGAGGGATATGTCTGTTGTCTGTTGAGGGATATATTATAAACCAGTTTTATACCGCTGTTCCGATAGTGAAGGAAGTAGAACTTAGCTCTTCAAAGGCATTTCATGAATTGAGATTACTATAAAATAGAATTCCATGGGGCAGGATGGGTTAGTGGTTAGGGTGGCTGACTCCTTGCCGAGAGGACTTTTGTTTGATCGCCAACACACCTGGCCTACCTGTAAGCAACCGTAAGCAAGATGCCCAACCCCTACGTGCTCCTGTAATTGTAAGTTGCTGTGGATAAAAGCATCAGCTAAATTACATAATTGTAAAGTGATTCAGGTTCATTGTCACTAATTATTAGTAGTATTGGGTTCTCAAAGCTTTACACCTTTTATCAATTACATTTTTGGTCACTTCCAGTATCACTAACATGTTTGTTCCTAGTTTATTTACTATCAAGTTCATTATGCTATTACCAATGTTAAAATTGTCATGTTGGTCACCAGTGGAAGCATTTCTGTGAATTTACATTTTCCAGAGCAGACACTTTACAATGGTTGAATGCGGTTGATATGCAAAAAGTAACTTAAGTTATACATAGATATGTATAAATGACAAAGTATATATTTTAATAGGAGTTACCGCAGAACTTTAAAAACTAGCCTTTTACATTGGAAGGAAAGGGCTCAAACAATGGGATGAGTTTTGTTAAAAACTGGTGGTTTTGACCACTGTCCAACAGAAATCATCCCCTAACTGTTCATTTGTGCTTTACGGCATGTTAATAAAACTATTTAAATATTGCCTGGTGGTGTAGCTGTTTTGTATTTACAGAGTGTGTTGACTTCGATCCAAATTATTTATTACACAGCAACATACAAAAAAGGGTAGGACGTGTAGAAAAGCAGTGAAAAATTATGTACAAAGTATGCAGATACAATAAGAAAAGAAAGTCGTGGCTGAACAAATATATACACTGGATCAAAGACAGTCAACATAAATTGCTATGTGGCGTTGCACAACGCTATTTCTAAATCCTTTTAATATACGAAGAGATGCTCATGTCCGACCGGGTAACATTATATACAACCGCGTTGTGTTTACAGTCATGGTGCCCCAACTTCACCAGTAGAAGGTCTTGGTGAGGAAACTGGCTGCAGCATTGAGCCAGGTGCCGCTGGAGTCCTCCTTGGCCGTGGTACGGGAGATGGCGCGGCCCGTCTCCCTCTCTGGGCTCTCCTCGTCCTCCGGGAGGTAGTCGGGTATGGCTGTGTTCTGCTGCACCTCAGCTTCCGATGGATTCAGAGGGATGAGAACCTATAAGAAGGCCAGGCGATTAGGGAAGCAATCAACACTCAGCCAACGATTTAAAATTTCATTTTGCAAATAACCCAAAATATAAATCGTGTGAAATATCTAGCATCATTTTGCTCGTTTTAGACAGAGCAAAATGACATTTATGTATGCATCATGAGATCACTCACTTGAGAACTTGGAAAAGGTGGTGCAAAACTTGAGAATGTGTGTTGGCACTATAAGCCAAGAACTAACCTCCTCTCCTGCCTCATTCCTCACCACCTGCTTGGCTGACAGCACTTTGGTAGAAGCGATGGCTGATGCCAGACTCTGCAGGTGTAACACAGTAAGGATTAATGAACCTCAATGTTGTTACCCCACACGCACACACCTTAACAGTTCAACCTGGAACTACTGAAAGTAGACACCAACGGCATTACCTCGGTAGGCAGGTCTGAGCGGATGCGGACAGTGCATCTCTTGGAAGCCATCTGAAAGGTAAAGCTGATCACTCCTTTCACTTTAAGAAGAGCTTCTTCACACAAGCCTCGCTGGTCCTGAAGAAGACAAGATAGGCCTTTTGGTTTCTTCATGCTAGATGATTTCAGGTTAAATCGTTTTTGTGTTACATAGTTAAACTTCATAACACAGACACATTTTGTCTAATGTGTGTACAGCAGTTTCCCCAAACAAAGTGTCCTCCAGTGGAAATTTGGAGTTTTGAGGAAACTATAACACAATCGTGTCCCTTTAACAATAAACCTACATGCCGTGAAAACGTCCTCATGTGGAGAGAATTGGACGGATACATGCTTGCTTAGGCCACAGTCAGTCATGCTACTCACAGTGCTGTCCAGCCCTTGTATGTGCAAGGTAACGGATTTGGCCTTCTTGTTGGAGGAGTTGATGAAGAACTGGGGCTTCTTCCTCCTCTGCCTCTCTGGGGTATGGTGCACAGGATTAGCTGGTGCATTCAAAATGTTGTACACTTCCTTAGCGAGCTCAGTCATGTCAACAGACAGACCCACCCTATAATAAAAGGGGAAAAAATAGACTAATACCTACCAAAAACAAGGATTTTAAGATAGAATTAAATGTATGCACCAAATGACTACATAAGGGGGTAAAAAAATAAAAGAACAACTCACCTCTCCATCAAGTTTTCCAGACTCACCATCATTCCCAACTCATTCCTCATTGTGGGAATGTTGGACGACAACTCAGCCAAGTAGCGTAGAGTCTGAGAACAGAATGGCATATTTGTGTTGCTATTATCCAATTACATTACCAAACTTTTTTTTTTTAATAATTAGCAAAACCCTACTTTAACGTTAATCAATAATGTTATTATAAAAATGTAATTTTAATAACAATTAAATAACAAGACCGTCTATCTCTATTTAAATTTAAACTAAAAATCGTTGAAGACTCACGATGCTACACTCATTTTCAATGTTTTCATTTTGATAAATTCCTGGTCTATCAGGAACAACAGACAGTTGTTTTTATTCATTTCCAACCCTCTTCCACCTACCTGCAGGGTGGCAAACAACACTTCTGGGTCTTTGTGGTCCAGAAAGAGAACCAGCCCAGGAAGACAACCCTGGTCTTGGACTATTGCCTCACGGTTATGCGGCTCAGAGGCAAGGTCCCGCAACTGACTGACCACTGACAGCGCGTCCATCATTTTCAACACTGGAAATTCAAATACAACTTGATTGATAGTCTCATAGAAATGTTCACCAATGCGATATGCTAACATTTAAACATAAATACGTTTAAACAATCAGTGTCACTGACTTGCAGAATTTGCAGCTGTAATTTGGAGACCATGTAATGTCTATGTAAACGTTTAAGCAAACTACGATTAACGGTTTTAAGTTGTAGTCTGCCGTTTCCAACGTTGAAGGGCCTAGTTCCTGCCCCGTTTAATAAGATAGCAGGCTGAGGGCTAACAGTAGTTAGCTTTAAAATGACTAACGCTAGCTCTCCGAGGAACACAATCTACAAACTAAATTCATAAAAAAGTCCAAGTCAACTAGCGACCCACTAAGACATTCATAATAAATAGTTCTACACTGTTATTAGTAAGTTATCTAACAGGAATGTAGAGTTTAAAAAAAACAGTATTAGCTTACCACGAAGTGAAGCCGCTCGTGTAGACAAAAATACAAATTTGGGGCCAGGACTTTGTCAAACGCAATTGGTGGAACGGTCCCCGGCCACGTCGCACTGTCGCCTATTCCTATAGGTCGAGATAATCTTTAGGTGATTGATAGCCAATCACTGCACGTTTTAATACTACGGCTTTATTTGAGTTTACAGATCTGCTGCCTGGACGCGTGAGCGAGGCAATGGAAGGACGAACTGCCGTATAAGTTCTTTATTATGGTTGTAGGAACTGTGTGTATTTTTGTTAATAATGTGACAAATTAAATAACGAAACATATTTTGATACAACCAATCCCACGGTAGGTGTACGTCGGTTTGATTCATTATGTTTTTTTATTTGCTTCAACGCTTCGATGTAATAACGTGCATCATAATGCATGCAGGAAATAGTGAGGTTCCGCTAAGTTACTACTTGACACACAAAAATACTTCTTTTATGATCATTTTTAGTAAGATATATTGCTGAAGATAATCAACTTTTAGATCTTCTATTTATCTGACTTGTATTGACGTCGTGTTGAGTGCAATTGTGCTTTCATTGAAACAGACTAAACCCAGAAACCTCGAGGACCTCGTTGCAATTGTCATCTGGCATTAGAAATGTCTTTCTGGATAGAGGATATTCTGGATGTGCTGCGCTCCGTCCTGGAGTATTTTGGAGTTCCTCCAGACATGGTAAGACATCATAGACGTGCAATTTTTCTTTTCTTTGTCACTTTCCTCATCAGGACTGCTGTCAACAACTCTCTTTTTGTGTGTGTCTTTCTCATGTCTAGTTGGTTCCAGTGTGGGACAGTCAATTGTGTGGACAATATCGGAGCGTTGTGCGGATGATTGGGACTAACCTTTCACTGAGTCCAGCACCTCGCATCCACTTTCTGGTATAGCTAGCTTTTTGAAAATGTCCAACACACAACAAAAACCATGGTCGTCAAACTAACCATTTGCTCAAATATAGATGATTTTCATGATCTCATAGAGGACAAAATATAATCTTATTCAGATAAGTGGCATTGACAGTTTTACACTTTGTGTAAAGTTAAAATTCTTAAAATCCTCTTTGTGCTTCATTGTCTTTTGTAGATCCCTCTGGACACCTGTAGGTCTCATGGATATGTTGATTTTACTGTGGAGTCACCTGCCATTCTGACATTTGCTGATGTACTGTGGCTTTCTGAGGACGAGGGGGACAGCCTCACTAAGATCAGGTAGGTGGCAAATGCATCCAATGCAATGACAGTGTACAGTTACTCTACTGTGAATCTAGTAGTTTATCCTTTGTTTTAAAGTGACATGGGACTTCAGTACACTCCTTGACTCCATATCTATAGCTTCTTTATCTTTTGGGATAAAATATTCCATTTGTTCACTTTATTTAATGAACTGAATTTCTCTTTTTTTTTCCTTCCCGTGTGTGTATGTATATGTGTGTGTGTATATGTATGTGTGTATATATATATATATATAATGCAATATGTTTATGTATATAAAGTCTTTTTGATCTAAATCTTCACTGTACTGACAATAGAAGGATGAATAATGTTGGCACTAGCTGACATCTTTGAAAGGAGCTTGTTTATTTTAGTGGATACTGTTTTCATTATTTTGTATTACTTCGTTTTGACACCTGATTTTCTGGTCTCCTAAGGAATCGACTGCCACCAATAAAGCGAAGCGCTGTAAATCCCTGCCTGGTAAAAGGCAGAGGACAGGCAGTGAGCCGAGCCCAGCGAGCAGACAGGCCGCGGGGGCACAAGACAGATCCAGACGCCCTGAAGAAGATCACCGCTCTGGAGGATGAGCTCCAGAAACTACGAGCCCAGATAGCAATGATTGTTATAGCCGCACCCTCTTCAGGTACAGGGGTTTGATGCTTCTTCTCGCACTGTGTCACTGCTACATTCATAAGGTAAATGAGTGTGATCTCTTTTTCCCCTTCTAATGTTTTCATGTGTGTAGGTGGGATCGATTCCCAGAATGCCCTGGGTACTCCTCCCATGTCACCTGCACCACCTCCGGTCCTAACTTCCACACCTCACTGTGCGGCCCCTCCCCCTCCTCCTCCTCTACCTCCCCCCTCCTCCTTCTCCTCGGCCGATGCGTCATCGGCGTTAGACCTGATCCACCGGCGCAAGAGGGACCTGAAAACCCGCGACCAGGACAGCGGTTTGCCACTCGAGGAGTCAGGCCTGAGCACGGCTTTGCAATTGAAGGGGATTCCCTCCATGCTGGATGTGCTGAAGGACTTGAATCAAGTGAAATTGCGCTCAGTGCAGAGGTAGGGATGTTACACAGCCTACATTCAGATGGTAGGAGTTGTATTTAGTGTTTGGTTTATTCTTGCATCATTGTTTATAGATGTCTGTGTATATGTATATATTTCTGCAGCTAATCTTTGTATACATAATTTTTTTATTACCTGTATTATTGTTTGTTTGCACTTTTCCCGTCAACGTTGTTTATAAAGTGTTATCTTAAATTATATTATTATTTTGGTAATTTGACTCTCACTCGCTGGTTTCACTGATGATCTCATACACTGGTATCCTTCACCAATATGAGAGACAATTTCTCCTCATATTGACCTTTTTCCTCAGGTCACCAGGAGGGACACCGTTTAGAAGACGATGGAGCAAGGGCAAGGGCACAGCGTTGCTCTGCGACCCGGCGGCTCTTATCGCTGAGGCGCTGAAGAAGAAGTTTGCCCACCATATCCTCAATAGCTCCTCAGACAAAGAGAATGCCGGTGAACTCTCACCATTTGGCAGCCCGGAAATGCCTCAGGTGAGTTTCATGAGCACATATTCCTTCCTTCCTATTTTAAAGTTGACTTTACAAATAGAAAATAGTTTTGAAAGCCAGGTTAAAGCAGTTGCTTGCGAAGTAGGCAGGTTGTGTAATGATAAGAGCCATAAACTCGCATTGTTATTCTTCATTAATGCAGTATATTGTCATAAAAGGAAGTTGTTTCTTGTTTTTATTTCTTGTTTTGCTTACCTAACCTGAATTGTATTTATTATAAAGGTTCCTAAGCATACTCGACGAAGCCAAGGGCGCCATTCACCTTTGATCCTGTGAAAATAATGAATTTAGCAACCATTTTGACGATAGAGGTTGCTAAACAAACACGCTGACAATGGACAGCACCGGCACACCAACAGGAATGTCTCTCTTAACGGATTACTACTGTAACTGCTGACTTACCTGATGAGGCCATCCGGGTTTTTTACGTCAGTTTTATTTGTTTGTCATTTTTTTCATGTCAGTTCTTTTTGCTTTTATTTTTTCAACTCTCTTTCTCTTTCATTGATCTTGCGTGGCATTTCAGTGTTTGTTGCCAATAAGATTTTTGGTATGATGACTGTCCTTGTTTTTCAAGGTTGATTAACCTGTTTCTGATGTGATTCATAATGATGTCTGTGTGGGGGGAAAATTACATTTTTAAATATTATATGTATCATATGCAGGTTAGCTAGTTTTTTTTTTATATTTATATTTTGTAAAATTAATAAATTTCTACATTGCTATTTTTGTAGCACAATTCTATGCAACTTCTACTGTGCATTTTTGTTCTTCTGCTATGGACCTTTTTCTTTGCACTGATTCCTATTTTATAGTTTCTTTCATATGCTCAAATCCAGTTATCCCTGCAACACATTATACACTGTTTTACGGTGTAATACATTTCTTTCCTTTTATTTTTGGTCGCATAGATAATTTGAGAGCAGACCGCAGACTGGTATGTTTTGTTTACATTTCATGTGGCTGTAAATTTGATGACTTTGGAAATGGCATAATTAAACACTCAAACAACAAAGTGTACATCTTTTCTTAACTAAGTGTTATTTATTACAATTAGGTGCTTTGTCCATCACTAAACTCAGGGCTGTTGCCAAAGACAATAACGTGTAAAGAGGAAATGTTCACCAGCATAAAGCTTTATCTTGCATAAGATGTACTTTAGGGTTGGTAGTTTAACTCATGAATACGAAAATATTACAACAACCACGGAATCCTTGCCACAAAACAAACCCGAAACCCCCATAAATGAGTATTTTCAGAATTTTACATTTTAAATACAATGTAAAAGTAAATGAAACGGTGTGACACATGTATAATTATAATAAATAATTATAAACACACCCTCTGGTAAACCACGCTGTGGTTTTATAATGTCTCTCAATATTATATAAATATAGACGTATGGAATCTGCAATCTTCGACACTGATATACACATCTGCTCCACTAGATGGCAGTATCGCGCATTACGATAATCGACAGTGCACAGGGTTTACTTTGGCATTTTGTGTGGCTCAAATGTGTGTAGCAAACGGATCCACGTTTATTTACAATAACTACAGAAACATGTAGGAGTTAGGCAACCCCAGGTCCTTTCGGATAGGAGACGATAGAGGTTCTATGTGGCTATTTCACTGTCCTGTCTCATAATCTGATATTGTAGTGATCTACATCTACAACATATTCATATGTGATATAAGAGTAGGACTATGTGGAACTGCTGTTTTATCATGATTCAGAAGCCGATGTATTCCCCACTTTTTAATCCAAGCAGGGGCTTGGTAATATTCAATTGTACATCATTGTATTGTTCTCAAAGGAGAGGCTTTTGACACACACACACACACACACAGACACACACACACACACAGGGTTAGGACAATGTCATTAGGTTCATTTTGTTGAGAGCCACCAGGGGCGTGTTAATCTGACAGCACTTTCAGATTGCAGTCATAGATAAATAGGGATTACACAGCCTGCTGGTAGCTAAAAGGTCCGCAGAAAGGTCGACATAAAGCTGTCTGCTGGAAGCCACAAAGCTCTCACTCTGCAGTGATACACCATAACTCGGCCACTCTCTACACATTGATGTACACACACACACACACACTCTCTTTAGCTAGTGCATGTACTGCCCACAAGCTCACTTACCCATTAACTCGCCAGACCCTGTAAACTCCCAGCACCAGGCAGCTAAGCGTCGGCACAGCTGGTTCTCAAACTACCAGCCCCAAGGGGCCACATGCGTCCCTTCGAAATCTCTCATATGGCCCCCATATGATGACAATAATGTATCATTTTTTATTTTATTTAAAGTTGAGTTTTTTTTTAGAGGGGCAGGATAGTGTAGTGGTCTGGTTATTCAACTCCCGGCGGAAAGGTTGTGGGTCGAGCCCAGGATTTGGCCTTCCTGTAAGCATCTATGAGCATGATTCCTTCTATGAACAAGAGAACATTTTAACCCAAACTTCAAAGTGAAAATTCACATAATTGTGTGGATCTAAAGTTTGTGTTGTGCCTCCATCCTACTCTCATTGGTCAGTTCCTCTTTTGTCCCGCCTTTAATGCCACAACCAACCCCTCCCCTCTGTTCTCTCTGCAGCGCACGCACAAACCAAGCGGACAAGCGTAGCAGGGGGAAACGGTACTTTTCGTTGCCTCGTTAAGATGTTACAGTCCTCAGAGGGCAACAAAGGTCAGACATAAATGGGAGAGAATGGAGTAGTTTGTTTTGAAACAGCCATCAGCGGGAGCAGAGCATGCCAGAGTCTCCCCTCGTCCTTTATGCGGTTAAATCCTGCGCTACGCTCTCACGTGAAAACGCTCGACACCCGCGAAATTTCACCGCAGTTATTTATCCCAGAGCAGCCGCGATGATTCAATGTCTTGTTTAATGGTTGAGGTATGTAGACGTATGATTTTATTCAATTTGCTTGATCTAATTATCCTACAGATAAATAGGGAAACAGTGGGTGCGCTAAGTTTCCGAGAGTTGCCTTTTAAGTGTCAGTTGTCTGTTGTAGCCTAGGCCTTGTACATTTGTCCAATAGTTTTTTTCCTCCTGCTTGCTGCTGGCCACTTGATGGATGATAATAAAAAGCTGCAGAGTCGACCATTTGTGTTGCAATATGTCACGTCAGTGTATGGACAGCTTTATAGTGCCGCAGACATCTTGCTGCAGATTACAGATTGATCTGTTTTATAACGATAACACACACGGCTAATCTGCATATAATCTTTGGTCACTACAGTAACCTACGTGTTCACTGTCTGAATGTTTTTACATTTAGTCTTTAAAAAATTGCAGCAGATCGAATATTATTTATACACATATTGTTAAAGGGGGATATTATTTCTACTTAACAATTTTAGATGCAGTGGACATTTTTTTAAAGTAGAGATTTCTATCGGAATGTGCAGATCATCATCCCACACGCACGTACACACGCACTCACACCCATTGAGAGGTAGGAACATTCATGGTCATGGAGAATATTTAACCTGGTTCAAAAGTTCATGCTGTGGAATTAGCCTCTCATCTATTTTTTTTTATATTATGTCTCATAGATTTTCCAAGACGTCTTTCTTTCTCCATCGGTTTATGTAACAACATAATTCCACATATTAGGTTCATATGACCATGACAGTTGTTAATATTTCCTGTGTATATTAAGTGCTGCTTTAGTGGAATAGTGGAAGAATGTTGAAAGAGCTGAATCTCTCTCTCTCTCTCTATCTATATATCCTAACAATGACGAGCTTTAGTCTTTCATGCCTTTGTTTGTTTTAAATGTAAACCTACCAATATATATATATATATATATATATATATAAAAGCCAGATGGGACTAGTGTGTTTTTAAAGACCCCTTATAACTGAAGTGAGAAGTATACCACACTCATGTTAATGCTGAGGTTAAACAATTGAAACTGGAGCGCAGTTGAAATACTTTCTTGTCTAGCTCTAAAAAACATACTGGAGAGAATGAGCAGACCTGTCCCACGTAAACAGTTTGACAGCTCTCAGCCGTAAACGGATCTCTTGTGGGGGTCAGAGGGAGGCGGAACCACCAAAAAGGCCACGGCAAGTAAAAGCATGTCGTTGGGGGGAAGGTTAACAGAAATTGACGAGAACGGAGGAGAGATGGTAAGGCGAGGGACTGGACATCCTGTAAACAGTTTTGCAGTACACATGTCAGATCTATGTGGGCCTAAACTGCTCTCTTCTGGTTTGTCTCCATCATCAACCCATTTGCCGCCTGCCGGTAAACCACAGTGCACTTATTTAGACATAAATCTTTCCACACAGAGAAGTATTTCATATCTTGAATACCGGTTGTTGCGTCACTTCCCAGTATTCAAAGTGGCTCACTGACTCATAAAATGTAGAGTCATTAATAAAGTAATTTCTTAAACATTTTGAGTCCAAATATTTTAATGTGGTGTAATGTAAATACACGCACTCATCCCTCAGCAGAAGTAGGTGTTTCGCCCACAGTTGGATGCCTTGGATGAGAGGAACTACATCTAACTGAACTGAGTCCGAGACACACAATTGGACAAAGCAAACATTCACATGCCCATGACTATGTGTTAACGGAACCTCTTTTTATTCTGCTCTCTGGCCCCTTCTGGCCAAAAAATACACACCACCCATTCGGTTTTGCTGTGCAAAAAATTCATTCATCAAGTGCATTATATAACTTTGGTCAAGAGTGGTGGTAATTGTAGTCATGTCATATTGGCCCGAGTGTGTTTGAACAGCAGCTGGTGTCTTTTGGGAACAACTGAGGACATGACAATGCCTTCAGATCATAGGCAACAGCTCAGAGGAAGAAGGAACCTGTCTGAATCAAGTACATTGAGCTGTTGTGAATGAGACGAACAATCCTAAAGGGGTAGTTTGAGGGTAGTGTTGTGCACCACACTGTTTGAGGGGAATTCTTACAATTGAAATGTATGTATTGGGTCCTAACTTATGTTGACACCCCTTCTCCCGAAGGTGTGAACAATGGCTTTTATATTGGGTTATATGGAACTCTTTCCCCATATTTTCCCCTATATCCAACATACATTCAGGCATTAGCTAACGCCACGGATTATGCAGTGTAAATTGAGCATGATATTGAATGTTTTATTGCGCTCAGTAATAAACAAAGTAACAACAAAGAATGACATTGTTTGTAACACTTTCTCTGACTAAAGGGCTCGGCCCAAAGTGCAACAGAATGGCCATTGTTTTACTGCCACGACACAACCGTCTTATCTTTGATGGAGACAAATGGCTGACAACTACTTTTTGGGATGCTGATATTTTGTACGATGTACATCAGAGATTTGGTGCTTATGGGAAAATTGTAACGGTCGGCAGGCAGGCTGGCACAGCTGTGTGAAAAGGGCTGTGTGTGGAATAGCACACAAGGTCATGGTGCCTTTTGACAAGGTTTTCTCCTTTAGCACGGCCTTGTTCACAGCCTGATAGCGACATTATACTGTATATCTTGGAGATGCTGTAATATTTAATCTTGGTCACTTTCTTTTCTCTCTGTATTTCTTTTCCAGAGGTGTGGAACCATCTCATTTGAAAGGCCAACTCAGAATGCCACACAGGTTCGCATGCTGGGTAAGAACCAACGTCGTTAGCCATCATACCTAACCGTATGTTGGCCACACATCAGCATACAACCATTGCTAATATATGCTGATGTATATTATCAGCTACAAGTTAGATGCTACCAAAAAACTCACATTTATCCCAGTATGTTTTCCTTAAACAATACGGTAAGAAGTGTACACATAATACGTGTTTGAGGTGAATGCCTTTTTCCAGTGGCCTTAACATATTTCAAATGTATATAAAGGAATGCCTCCTCCAATTGCTTTTGGCTCTCAATGTTGATTTCGGACTATGACTTGGTGTTTGACTTCAGATGGGAAATTTGGAAATTGTCTAGTTTTACAAAGTGACATTTTGCCCATATAAATGGCAAAGTTGTTTTAAAGTAAGGTTCTGATTCACTGCAGTTTTGACATTTCGGGGGCAGCAAAATGTGAAGCAATCCCGATCTGTCTTTCTGTAAATAAGGCAGAAGAAACTCTTACATGACAACACGCTCTTAAAATCTAGTAACCCTTCAGGCTTAGAGGGCTTTCAGACTGATCCATTTACCCACTACACCTACACACACACACACACACACACACACACACACACACACACACACACACACACACACACACACACACACA
>JAODLI010027232.1:9396-20508 GCA_027575585.1 Percopsis omiscomaycus | reverse complement strand
ACTCTAAATTTCGCCACAATGATCTAAACTGGAAAGTGACTACTTCTAGTGTACCAAATTTAACCCTGGTGTCTGAAAATATAAAGCCAAATGAAGATAAGGTTAAAGATAAAATCTGTTCAGCCTTAATCTTTCCTATGATGGAATTAATCTAGATTAGTAAATACAATAAATTCTGCCTGTCTACACAACACACACGTGCATAACACATTGTCTGTAATGCTGCTGACTTTGTGTTGAGACATCAGTAGACAGCAGTGATCATGTATTGATCTCACCTCAAGCAGCACTTAAGAGGAGCCACTCTGCATTGCTGGACATAGCACTACCCTTTATTTCTAAAGGAATACAATATATGATTGTTTTTCCTCCTTTTTGCCGATCTCAATCACATCTTGTAATAAGAATGAGGCCCAGACGGAATGGAATAAATGAAAGCGATGGTGAAAGAGGGGCACACCCGCATCTTTCCCCTTCACTTTGGAAATGGATGGTGTAATTTAAAACCAATTTCTCTTTGCCTGGGCGGGGAGCCATGAAGTCGCTGGAATATTGACAGCAAACAACACAGACGATTTGAAGAACAATAGAGATGACAGTATTGCTTTAACGACATCCACCAGCTGAGCACACATGCCACTGAGTGCCAAAGCTCGTAGTAGGCCGACAGCTTCAAAACAAATCAAGAGAGTACAGTCCTTCCTGGGACAAAATCTGTAGAGTCTGCCCTGTCTCCAGGACAAACACTGCATTCTATAATTTACGTTTTCAACAAAGAGAGATAACTCATATACATAGACATACGTAGACATGACCACAAGACTGTACATGGTGGGAAACTGCGAGCTCTCATACTCAAACCACCATCACTTATAGTTTTTCTGATTAACTCGTACTTCACTCGAGGGGAAGACATGTTAGGAACCTGCTGGTGGCAGGATAGTCTAGTTCGACTCCTAGCCGGAAGGTCATGGTTCGGGCCCCATAGTTAGCCTACCTGTAAGCATCCTTGAGCAAGATGCCTGACCCCTATCTGCTCCTTAATACTTGTACTCATTGTAAGTCTACTAAAATACCTAATTGTTCTAACTGTAATTGTAGGACGGACAGGAATAGAAACCAGTAACGGGTGTTTACATACCACAGTGTCCCGGCTTCATTATGGGGATAGGGAATAATTAATTGGTATACTAGAGTGCATGTATAAGCACTTTCTTCCAACAATATTCAAAAAGGTCCCACCTCGTCACAACTTTTCCTAAATATATGGCCTTTGTTTTTAAAAAACTCATTGTATAGAAAATGTAGGCATTTTATTCTCCCGAGAGCATTCCAACAATATGAGGCTATTTGGTACTCATATTGTGGCATAAATTGCCTCATCTCCTCTTCCAGCACAGTATTCAACATTTGAATTGTGATGACTTTTTCCCCATTGATAAGCAAAACTAAAATTACTACTGTTTTAATTTCACAACCTTACAGAACAACCTTCCAAGTCAAGCCCATGAGTAGACAATGGATTTATCTTAGTGGCTGAAGGTGCACTGGTTTGGTTTACACTACAATTACAATTAGGTCATTTAGCAGACGCTTTTATTATTACATGGAGCAGATAAGCGTTAGGTATCTTGCTCAAGGATGATGCTTACAGGTAGACCTTCTGGCTGGGAGTCCAAAACCTAGACCACTAAACTATACAGCCCCTGTTACTGTTAAGTTAGTAGGCCTTTAATAATGTATTTTATATAATCCACATCAAGTGCAATATATAAATAAATATATAAGTTAGAGGCTGTCCTTCACATATGCAAAAGGTAAGGTAACATCAAAGTTGAATTTGCACCCTACACATACAATACTAATATCTAGGTAACAAATCTTAAGTAATGACATTTGGACTCAAAATCAACATGAAAATGTTGTTAAGGCAGCTGCTATAGTCTGCTATAGTCTCTGATGAAGGAGCCCTAATCCACTATTCTTTGCCAGTCGCACTGATGGCATGCATGGCGGTATGCAGCATTGAGATTACAAAGGTCCGGACCTCCGGAAGAAAGTAATAGATTCATAAAAGTGGACTATGAATAACTTTGCATTCATTGTAGTATCTTTGCGAAACAATAATTAGTGTATTGACTCAAGATCGCCTGCCTGTCATCTCTCACAGTAGCCTATGTGTTGCTTATGGGTGAGCAGGGATGGGCGAAGTTACTTTGTAGCAAACGGCATACTACCACATTAAATGGGCTGTGGGCATTCTACTACAATAGTCGGGCTCCATAGTGTTCTATGCAGGAATACTAGCCCATTGTCCAGTGGTATGGGTTTTCTTGGGTTAAGCAGATACAAGCGAGTCATGTTGTGATTCTTTTGCAGCGTTTTGTTAGCGTGGGAAACAAAACGTTAACTGGGCGTTTACCACTCCCCAGTTAAGGTTTAGACAACGCTTCTTTAAACCTCGTTAGGATCCCTTTCAGGACCTCGGTATTTAAAAGGTCTGCGTACGGCCCTGCCTGCCTGCTGTAGGCTATAGAGAGCATCTCTCTCACCGTGTAGGCACTCGGCACTGCACTGCGCCCCCAAACCCATCTCTCTCCAAAACAACTGAGGCATAGTGCAGAGATCTGAACTCTCTCCCCTGCCATGCACACTTGAACCCAGGCTAATTTAACCCGGTAACACTGTCAGCATCGTAATATTCCACATATATATTTCTATTTGTACGATTTCTACGAGTGATAACGGACACGGATAGCCCACGCAGAGCACTCGCTATTTTTTTCAATCTCTAATCCTTTGTCAGGCAGTATAGCCAGTCTGCGTTCTCTACAGGCAACATAACACACACAAATAGGCCCATAAAGTATGAGCAGATATGAATAATGATGCGGACTGAATATTTGAGCTGTCATTGCGATATTGCGCTTGTCGCAGTCTGCGGTAAACTCCCAAACCGACAATGGAATGCTATATGTAGGCCTATACATATGTAATAGAAAAGTCATTAGGAAACACTTACAGTTCGTAAAAACTGGATTTCGTCCTCGCCTTCTCCTCCTTCGGCCATGGTTTCCCGTGGAAAGGGAGGGATGTGCGGGTGTTCGTTTTTCCGTTTTTCCGTAATGCGAGGCGTTAGGTGCGCGCAGCTCGTGCAACGGTACCGGATGCGCACTGCTGCTCTCGCTCATTGGGTGGCGCAAACATGCGAAAAGAGGTTGCGCAGGTGTGCGTGGTTGGAGGGAAGCCCCGCAGAGTGGCAGGTCAACCTGCTCAGCTAACCACCTCCCCCTAGTGGTCGGATTGGAAACCAGAGACGAGAGTTGCTGCAGGTCTGCATGTTTTTGTACAACGATCGGTGGAAAAGTATATATTTCTTTCCTCCACCAAGGATTTTATTTTCTCTCTACTCTCTGTGGATGATATATCAAACATGTCTTTTCGAAACAATATTAAATATAAACTAGAAATTAAGGCATTAATTGGATGTATCCATTAGGTGGAGCCCGAGCATAAAAAATATGAACCCTACAACTATGTTGTCATGGCTAAGCTCCGCAACATCTAGTATTTTTTAGTTTGTAATAACAGTTTAAACATTTGACTTTGAATATGTACATTTGTTCATATTCATATGAATATGGAAATCAGCTGGAAGGTCGTGGGTCGGTTTACCTGTAAGCATCCTTGAGCAAGATGCCTAACCCTTATCTGCTCCTTGTATTAGCACCATGTAATTGTGAGTTGCTTTAGATAAAAGCGTCTGATAAATTACCCAATTGTAATGGTATAATGTTTCACAAAAAAGTATGAGATGTCCCGAGTGTCTAGCTGGAAGTTTGTGGGTTCAAGCCCCAGAGTTGGCCTATCTGTAAGCATCATTGAGCAAGATCTGGTAGTTGACCTAATTGTAAACTGTTTTTAAATATAGACATTTTGAGTTTACACCAAACATGGCACCCATGTAAGCACATCAGCTTGTTTACGCTGCCGTTTTGGCATCTTGGCTATTTTCTCTGTGCCTCCGTCTTTCATAATAATATGTGGGGAAATGCAGTTTTGAGTCTGAGCCAGTTCAGCATAAACCTGGTATTACACATTAAGTGAGACATGCAAGTTTAGCCAGTCAGGAAGTAAGGCAAGATGGAGTCGCTCCAACATGAATAACTGAATCCACGTCAATGTCAGAATTCATACGCTACATGAAAACCTGGGGTAACACTACAGGTTGTAAACAAGTTTTGTTAGCTCCACTATCCCTGAAATAATGGGTAATATAGTCCCCAGATCATAAATATGTTTTTTTATTTTTTATGAAGAGAAACAGTTGATAGAAAACACTGAACTACTTTTGAAATGCAAGCCCCTTTGTATCCCAATCTGCTATTGAAACGGTTAGCCAGCCCCCTACTGGTCGGTGTCATATGCCAGTATGGGCCCTAGCCATCTCTCCACCTCGGCTACACCCATCTCCTTCCTGCCTGCATAATCCTCCACCTGCACCAGAAGAGATGAATATGGAGGAGAGGAGGAAGAAAGAAGAGATGAAAGGGATCTTAGTGTAAATCCACCCTAGGTTGAGTATGAACTGTAGTTTTAGATTTGTTATTAGTATTGTACATAGTACATCATGTAATCAGTACAGTAAGCCATGGCACTCCAGACCTGTTCCTTGGTTATCTTGCCCACAGCAAAGTAGGATGCCTGGGGGTTGGAGAAGTACAGCCCGGACACCGAGGCAGCAGGTGTCATGGCCAGGGACTCGGTCAGAGCAATACCTTGAGACACAAACAAACACAGTTTATAAACAAACAAATATATAGAATAATTAATCATGCCATTTGTCATCGCTTTTTTTAAGCCAATCCGGTGATATGCCAGACTGTTGTACCAGTCTTTTCCAAGACTCCTGCCAGGTTCCACATGGTGCTCTTCTCCGTGTGGTCGGGCTGGCATGGGTAGCCTGCAGCGGGCCTGATGCCCTGGTAGCAGATTCTGTGCAGGTCAGCTGCATTCAGCAGGCCTTCCTCAGCGCTGTATCCCCACAGGTCCTTGCGAATGCGGGCATGAAGCTCCTCTGCAAAAGCCTGGAAAGGATGGGGAGAGGGCAAGAAAGAAGGAGGGAGGGGTGATATCAGAGGAGTGTGTGAAGAATATGGCAGGCTGTACACCTGTACACATGTACACTTTAATGCAACAGCTGTAAAATCATTTGACCCCCATAAAGAAATTCTTACTACCGACCCCTTGTTTTATATTAATATTTGTGAGCTATGAATCATTTCTGCACAAATTCTGTAATGCATGAACTGGGCAACATAACAAAAACAGAAAACACAGTATATACACAGGTACAGTATATACACATCATTAAAAGGTACGCTGCTCAATTGGGTCATAGTGCTACTTGATCCAATTTCAGCACCTGCTCACTGTCTACAAAAGTATGGGTGGACGTGTGGGGAGGGGTAGAAAACGGTGTGAGCCCATGAGACCTGAAGGGAGAGGAGTAGAGAGGAGCACCAGCCACTTGTGAGTCTATAAACCTTTAATACCTCAGCCAGTCGGTCAGCGAGGGCTTTGACCATAATGCTGCTGTAGTCATCTCCCTGGGCCTCAAACTGCTTGCTGAGTTCCTCAGCTCCAAACACGCCCACAGCAAACAGACCGACATAGTCTGTAACACCGCTGTTTAGTGGAGCCACAAAGTCCGACAGACACTGGTAGGGCTCTAAACTAGCACAGTCCTTCTCCGCCTGCAAGAGAAAGACGCAGACATAATGGTGTTAGTACTCAATGGGGATTTAATATTCATATTTATTGGATTATTGGAACTGATATGAGATATACCTCAAAGGGCTATTTCACAAAGTAAGCTTAGAGGATACATTACTCTTAAAAAGGCAGTCCAACTTTCCAACGTTTATTTTAGAATCAAGCATTAAAGTACAAATACTCATTCAATTTTCAGCATGTTAAACATTACATTTAAAATGTCATACATTCATTCCTATACTGTATGTCTGACCTGTTGCCGCAGGCCATGAAATTTGGCAATAGGCTGTGCATGGCTGTGGGCTGTGACATCACTGGCATAGACGTGTATATCATCAGCAACACTTTGGGCGGGCCAAAACCCGACCAGGCCCCGTCCCCGGAGACCATGGCTGTCAATCAAACGGTTGAGCAGCCGCTGGGCGTCGTCAAAGACTCGCCTGGCCTCCATCCCTGCGCCAAGCAAACAACTGTTATTTTAATGGACCAGCCTAAATGCTAAAGAGGTCTTCTCTGTCTGTCTACCTACCTACAGACTTGTCCTTAAAGATCTTGGGGTAACCCCTGTTAGGGTACTTGCCCCTTAGCTGCCAGACATCAAAGAAAGGCTTCCAATCGATGTAGTCCACCAGGCGGCGCAGGTCGTAGCTGTCAAATACCTGGGTGCCCAGGAACTTAGGACGCACTGAAAACGAGGAGTTAGTAAGAAATACACACTGCCCTGCATAAGTACTGCCAAATACGTGATGATGATGTCAGTCCATTCAGCAATAAAGCACACTCTATAATATATAACTGATAATGTTGTGATTAATTTTATTGTTTTATTATTCTTTTAAAACAATTTTTTTATTGAGTTTTAATAGTCATTTAAATATATCCTTGTCTATCTTTACAACATTTGGCAGCATAAAGAGCAATTCAGATTAAATGCAAACATGTAGAGTGCAAATCTTATTTACCCACTGAAATTACCAGGTGACAAAACATGTGTCGCTGTAGAGTGTACAAAGGGCCAGACTAGCAATGTCTAGCAATTTTTTTGGTGGGAAATAACCAATCTACTAAGAACTACTATTTCAATAAAATGTATTATTTATAGCTCATTAATGTCAGTGAGACACAGAAAAAGTAATAATAATACATACATTTTGTATAGCGCGTTTCTAAACACTCAAAGACGCTTTACAGTTTTAGATACAAACAGAAATGCAGCGCAAAAGATCGCAGTTGTTGAACTTTTGTGCGCTGCTCAGCAAACTTGGATTGGACTTCTATTGGACCTGTGTTGGCACAACGCCTTACGACTTGGCACCTATAAACATGATCTGCACCATCGCTTTCATGTTTAATCTAAACGGCCCTTAAATAAGCGGTTCATTGCTTCCATAATTCATCCATGCATGTGTTCCTACCCACCTGGTGCAGGCAGGGCCAGCCAGTCTATATGTAAACCCTTCTCTCTGGCCTGGGACAAGGGCAGGTACCGACGATCCTTGAGGAAGGCAGGAAGTAAGGGAGTAGATCAGATAATGAAGAGGGGTTAGAAGGACAAAGGGAGAGAGACAGACACCGGAAATAATTTATTTAGTCAGCCTTTTTCGACATGGTCACATTTCACTGCAGCAATTTTAGATTTAAACTGCAAACTTTGTTGGAACACAATAGTCATAAAAAACAAAATCAGATTTAGCAGGCCTCCGTACCTTTAGGGAGTCATAGTGGTCCAGTCTGATCTCCTCATATTCCTCCGTCACCTCCTCAAAGTATTCGTCTCGCACGTCCTCGTCCAGGAGCTGGGAACACTGAGACACAAGACTTCTTTTAAATCTCCATCTTTAAACTAGGCCATAAAGATCTCACATCCTATCACTGCGTCCTCTCTAAATTCACTCAGTTTCTGCAGCCAAAGCAACAAACATCCACTCAACCACCTCCAACCCCAGATAACTGGTATTTTCTTCTCTCCTTGCACTTGATGCATCCGCAGCCCAGAACTACAGACCGGTATCTCTCCTTTCCATCCTATCCAAAACCCTTGAGTGTGCAGTCTGAAACTTTCCTTCCATCTCTCACAGCATAACTTCCTAGACCCTCACCAGTCTGGCTTCAAGGCTGTTCACTGATACTGCTCTTCTCATGGTAACAGAGGCTCTTCACACTGCTTTGGTCTAATCTCTGGTTATCTACCATCTAGACTACTGCAACTCTCTTCTAGCCGGGCTAGACCTCTGCTACCAGAACCTTACATTGCATTCAAAATTCTGAAGTACGTTTGGTATTCAACCAACTCAAGTTCTCCATGTAACCCTCCTTTTCCGAGACCTTCACTAGCTCCCTATCACAACGTACATTCGATTCAAGAAACTGGTGTTGGCCTACAAGGCAGTAAAGGGAACTGCCCAATTCTACCTCCAAGAAATCAGTCAGGATCCAAGCCTCAACTAGAGCGCTCTGATCTACTACCTCGGCTGGTAACTCCGTCGCTACGAGGGCGCAAAAGCCGCTCAGCTTAGTCTTGACTCTTTTCTGTCCTGTCACCACAATGGTGGAATGAGCTTCCTGCAGCAGTCAGGACAGCAGAGTCACTACCCATCTCCGCAAGAGACTTAAGACCTACTTCTCCAGCATCCACCTTGGCACCTCTGCCATTTACCTCTCTACCTCCTAGGACTCCAATGAAGTCCTCTATGGCCACACCCACACCTCTATGTTAGGATCAACTCTTATCTATGTCAGCAATTATTTTGAGAATTGAATAGTATGTTAATAGTTATGCATGTTATGTATGTTGTGAAATGTATAACCAAGTTAGCCCTGATGACATGCTGATGTCATTCCAACAGAATGTTCTTTGCTTACGATAACTGGTGTATGACCTATTCAGCTATTGAAAAATGTATTGTAAGATGCTTTGGATGAAAGCGCTGTATATGTAAAAGGCCTAGAAATCCCTGTTTACAGTTTGAGATGAAAACACTACTAGATTATAGGTTGTCATATTTTGGGTTCAGTAACAGACAGCTTCTTGTACAGAATTTAGGAAGTAACTCACCACTACAACGCTCCTGGAAGCATCCAGAACATGGATGACAGGTGAACTGTACCGCGGGGCAATCTTCACGGCAGTGTGGGTCCTAAACAGCGCATCATTAAGATTAGATTAACACACTAATCTTGGACATGCACCTTCTGTCAGTCACTCACTTGGAGGTGGTGGCCCCTCCGATGAGTAAAGGCATTTTCATTCCCAGTCTCTCCATCTCTTTGGCCACATGGATCATCTCATCCAGGGATGGGGTGATCAGACCCGACAGACCAATGATATCTGCAGGAACACATCACGTGAATCCACAAAATTGGCACAGGGGTACTAGAAAACCACACGTAGGGGGTGCTATGAAGCCTACCTGCTCTGTGTTTAATGGCCTCTCTGAGTATCTGATCACAGGGAATCATCACTCCTAGATCAATCACCCTGAGAGGAAACACAGAGGATATTATCCTTTCGATCATCACACACACCAAATATGTGTACAGTGCAGAGCAGTTGTTACTCACCTGATGGACATTTAAACCATAAAGGAATATCGACAACAGACATGGTCCGTTTATACCAAAATACTTGTGTGGATCTGGTAATGTACCATTACAACATTGTCATTTTGTTTTGAAACACAAAGAGCGCATGTCCCTCCTACATCTGAGTGGCTGGCACTCCTGTCTACTCCCCACAACAGCTCTCCTAGGCTCATTAAGTTCTCTACCCTTTTCTCTACAGCCACATTCACAGTAGTGTTTCCAACAGACAGTGAGCTGGGGAGGAAATATATGGTTCCTGGGCTGCTATAACACAATGGAGTACCTAGTACCTAAAATTGTTGCAGCCAAGCACCACTCCAACTATGTTCTTGCCAATGTCATGCACGTCGCCCTTCACGGTGGCCAAGACAATAGTGCCCTGGTAGGGGTCCTGAAAACACAAACAGAGAGAGGTACAGGATATGGAGGAGGAGACCAGGATGTCAAGTTATTGAAATTAAATTCTTCATGCAGACCCACTGTCTCCTCTGTGCTTCCTGAAGCAGCCATCATCTCCTGTCTCTCCTTCTCCATGAAGGGAATCAGGTAGCCTACAGCTTTCTTCATCACACGGGCTGATTTGATCACCTAAGTAGAACCAAAGGCATATTTAGAGCAAACAGACACAGGCTGTATCATTTTATTATTACAAATATAATAATTTCCTATAGGTAAATCTGATTTGCATTCACGCTAGGGCTTTCACGACTACTGATTTTACTACTTTTTCATAACAGTAGTCGACTAGTCGTTATGTAAGAAAGACGCAGAGAAAGGTGTTCTAGGTAATAATAAAAATTGTATACATATTATTCATAGTAGTCACTAGGGTCCGTCACGGCCATTTTGTAGACATAGGAGATCGAGAGGGGTCAGTAGTGTGCATAGATCTACATGGAGTTTCCAATACAGATCTCTAAGATTTAAGTTTGATTTTAAACGGCTAGCGTTAATGTAAAATAACTGTAAACTGTTTATAGTAGTCGGCTAGTTTGTGAAACCTCTAACACACGCACCCTAAGAAAATATCTGTAGCCATTTTTTTACCTTGTAATCCTTTGCTTTTCCTGTAACGCATTCCTTTTAATAAAGACCGAAACAAAAACAAAACATGTTACCTTCACACCCACTAGTCTGTACTAACAGTGTGTACCTGTGGAAGGAACATCTTGCCAGCTCCAAACAGATCTCCCACCACCTTCATGCCGTTCATCAGGGGCCCCTCGATGATGCGCAGGGGCCGTGGGTACAATTCCTTCTGGGCCCGACACTCCTCTGTGTCTTCCAACATATACTTTTCTATGCCCTTTAAAACACATGCACGTGCAACACAAACATAAATGTATTTTATAAATACATAAATAAAACAAAACAATTGTGGCATGCAAAAGTATTCAGCCCCTCTGAGTCAATTTGTAGAACCACCTTTCGCCGCAATTACAGCTGCAAGTCTTTTGGGGTATGTCTAACATCTTTGCACATCTAGAGACTGCCATTTTTTCCCATTCTTTGGTAATAGTCAGACTGGATGGAGTGTGTCTGTGAACAGCAATTCTCAAGTCTTGCCACAGATTCTCAATGGGATTTAGGTCTGGACTTTTACTGGGCCATTCCTACACATGAATATGCTTTGATCTAAACCATTCCATTGTAGCTCTGGCTGTATGTTTAGGGTAATTGTCCTATTGGAAGGTGAAGTCTTTTGCCAACTCTACAATTAGGTCATTTAGCAGATGCTTTTATCCAAAGCGACTT
>JAODLI010027221.1:0-20511 GCA_027575585.1 Percopsis omiscomaycus | reverse complement strand
ACAGGTGCGTTGATTGTGGCTCCCAGGTGCGGAGCTGAGGAGAAAACACTTTCGCACGTACACACACGCACACACACACACACGGCTGCAACAACACCTATATATAATGTGTGGCCTGATGGGTTCCAATATACCGATCCTATGTATTGATGGATATTAAACATGTTTGGGCACGCTGTATGCTAATGTAACGCCGTTAACAAATTATTGGGTGCGCCAAAAGCCGTGGTTTAGATTCAGGAATATTAGCTAGACTTAGGTACGTTTATTTGGAACAAAGAGGGGGTGTCTCCTAACTCCTCTGCCACCTATAGCTAGTAACCTGAAACTGGAAACCTAATTTACACAGATAAACCTGATAAGAGAATAGAGGAACGCCCCATTGGGCCCTCTGTTGCTGTCACAGCAACTATCCGATGCCCTTCGCCGGAGCAGCTGCTGACTTCATCATCCAGTATTTCCCACTGGAGCAGACGAGTCCACACAGCATCCCAAACAGAACCGCAAATCCACATAAAGTTCCACGGTCCTGAAGTTGTACATTTGTTAATCGTTTGAGGGAACCCGCATTTTCTTTTTTCCAACCCTTTCCTGCTTCCCTGTAGCTACAACAGTGTTAGTTCGCTAAGTCAAGCTGTGGCGAACCCGCACCAGTGCAGTGTGGGTTCTCATATTCCCCTCTGAGTTGCTCAATTTATTGAAATCTGGTAATATGTGTCTGGCTCCATGCCTATTTGTTCAAAGCAGATTTAGTGTGTGTGTGTGTGTAATAAACTTGTTAGTTGTATGAAGAATTTATTTTGTGGTTTGTATACCAGATGGCTGATCATTCCTCTGAGAAGTCTCACGATAAATTCAGATAAACTGACTGATTTAATGGAATTTTTAGTATGATTATATTACAGTTATTATCAACCACAATTTAGCGTAGTCATAATATTGTCCCCTGTATTTAATCAGGGTGGTGCCCCCGAGGTTATTAATTAAATAAATATTATCAACATTGAGACATATCCACATATGGGTCAATACGATACACATGTATCCTATTGTGAAAATGCCTGAATGGCATAGACATGCTTTTATAGTCATTCTTTCAAAGACCTATTTTAAGAATGATTGCTTTTCTAAAGCATTAAATGTTTCCCTTTTTTTTGTTAGAAAAATGGATTGTGGGAAAAGTGGTGTATTGATTCACCGCTCATTCATGAATGACCACAGCTTCTCAGATTGCAGGCCAGATAAAGTGAGGTTATACCAGAGAGGGACTAAGACCAGTCACATTCTTCCTTATTATGATACTTTCCACTAATCCTGTCTCTCCAAGAAATATGAAAACAGACTCAACCAACTCCCCCAGGGCCCTTTCTTCCCCTAGTATCCCGCACAGCCCTAGACATCTTCTAGTTTTTTCGTCTATTTCAGTGTTACATCAGTTCCCATCGGACGCCCGGACCACCACTTGACTCACAAGAACTGTCCCATTCAGATTTTAACAATGGGCTCTGAGAGAATCTTTGTGCTAATGCTAATCTTTGAAATTCAGCAGGCACCATTTACACCTGGGTGACCCGGAAACCGTCCCTCATCAACACACCAAGCCTTGGACTTGGCAAATACAGTGTCCGTGAGCGTTTGAAAGTGTTTTTGTATGTGTGTGTGAATGGGTGTACAGATTCTTGCAAATTTTTCCTTGAAAAAAAAACCCATTTAAAGGTACACTCGTCGATTGTGTTATGGTGTCCCCCAGAACCCCAACATGTCCTCCTCGGCTCGCTGTTTATTTTGAAACACAACTCTGTGCTAAAGTGCTGATAGGTTGTAGGGGGAGGGTAGAGAAGAGAGCTCTGCGGGGGTGGAGAGGGATGCGAGCCGCTCGGCACTCAGGTGTGGGAGGGGCATGAATTTCGAATTGTAACGCTGGCAACCACAGGGGCAATTGCTTTCACAAACTGCAACTTTAAACTATTAATTTGAATCCATGAAGTCTGTTTGAATTTGTGTTGTATGCCGATCCAACCAATGTTCACATAATGTTTTGGTTATCAGTCATCAGGCTTTAATATCTGTGTACTTTTCCATCTGCAGAAGATGGCATCACTATTCTTCCGTTCGCTGACCTTCATGGTGTCACACGAGCAGATAAAAGGATAACATGGATTTAATCCTCATGAATACGAAGTATGGAATACAATTTCAGATGCTGGATGAATTTCAAGGCAACAACTGCATTTATCATAAACAATGATGCTCAATTCTCCTTCATGAATCATGCATATTATGGTCTTTGAGGTGGGCTAAAATATTTAGCATAAAAAAAGGACCAATGCTTTATGAGGTATATTTTTACACCTTGAGTGATTATAATCAATATAATATAATGCTCTATAATGTCAGCATAATATTGTTCGCATTTTGATGCATTGTGTATCACGTTTGTTCCTTTGTCAGTTATACCTTTGAGCAATTGTGATGGACACTACTGTTCTCTACTGAAGTCTACTATTGTACACACTTGTTTCAGACAATTTTTTTAAACTAAAATTCTTTCCTTATTTAGTTTCTTTTTGTTGTGGCGTCCCCACCACTTTTTGAAAGCCTTTAGTTAGTTGAACTTGATATTGAAAAAAATAATGAATACGTTGGTACATATCTTGTTATTGAGAGAGAGACCCAAGGCCAAAGTGCTTACTGACCTTTAAGAAAGACAGACAGTTTTTGTTGCTGCCGTGTACTCTTTTATGTATGACAACAATGTCGCTTTGATCTCTGGCGCACAAGCTGTTAATGGGATACAAATTCAATTTGAAGTTCAACGGAACCTTAACGGAAACCGCATTGCTTTCGGAAAGTAATCAAGCAAGGCACTAAATTAAAATAACTATGGACACAAAAGAACGCTGTACTACATGGAGAATTTTAAATGGACCATATAAAGTTAAGAATTTTTATTGATAAGCTTTGCTGTTCGCTGTTGTTGTAAGGTCGTGTGTTTTTGCCTACAACTGCATGGGCTATATTAATACTAGCTTAAACCTAAGCAACATGAAGTAGCTGGTGCCAGATAGCTGACTTTAGCTAAACTTGTTGTGTAATAAAGGCAACAATTAGATAAATACTGGACTATTATCACAGACTGATGCATATAGCCTACTGTAGCAAGGTCAGCCGATTTTCATATTGGCACATAGCAGGGATAGGATAAGTAACTTTAAACTGGTATTTTTGGTGTCGTGAACCTTTACTCTGTCCTTTTCCTGCATTTATATCTACGATATCCTTCATCTATGCTATGGAGTGTATTGCACTTGGTTATCACTTGGCTATCAATGTCATCATGTTTGGGGGGTGACAATGGATGTCAGTTCTACCAGTGACAACCTTGTTGATGCACCACTGTCAACATTACGTGTTTCTAATGTGCTGCATTGTGGCTTGGAGTAGAGGTATCCATAGGTGTAACAGTCTCAGTTTTTGGGAAAACATGCATGACAGACATGACTTAGACATGTCAGTTATGGGGCTTTCATAAACGTTTTATTGTTTTACATGACAGTGACATTAGAATAGAAGAATTTCCAAACATTAGAATAGAAGACGCAAATGTGTCCACTTTACCTCATCCATGTAAGCAGGTTAACGTTACAGCATCGTACTATAACAATTACAATTAGGTCATTTAGCAGACGCTTTTAGACAAGGAAGCTTACAGGTAGGGCAACTCTGGGGATCAAAACCACAACCTTCCAGCTGGGAGTCCAACACCTAGACCACTAGTCTATCCTGCCCCCTATGTGCCCTAGTAACACACATAAAAAGCCTCCTTAAAAGGATTCCGTTTACATCTAACAACGCTGAACAAAGGTGTGGGAACACGTTGAACCCATCCCCAGCAAAGCCCACTGACGCCCTTTGAATGGGGGCCAAAAGGGGATGTGTGTGAGTCACAAAAGACACAACACACACATAAACAAACCACACATTCTCTTTATATTACATGACCTCTGAAACCTCACAATGCCATGGCATCTTGCTAGTAAACCACTAAAAGTCCCCCAAGGCTTAAGAAGGCGTGGCACGTTACCAATGTGAGCCCATTCTTCTTCGGTGGTCCTCATAATTGCTCTTAATTGCCATGTTCGTAATTGACCGGTCACCAGAGGCACCCAAGGTCAGAGAAAATACAATATCAGACGTAGCACACGTACACATCCAAATGGACGTACACATACGCGCATAGCACACGCTCGTACAACAAATTATACACACAGAACCAATTAAATTGCTCCATGGCTCTTGGATGGGAAAGATGAATAAATGGGAATCTTTTTAATATGCATTACAGGAGCTCTTAATGTATCTGCTGAGAAATGATAAACCATAAATCGTAATAAATGGAAAATAATTTGGCCTTGGCTACATGAGACAGCAGCAAGTCTAGCGGTTCATCCCAGTTCACCCCTACTGTCAATTTGTTTGTACAGGAAGTATGCTGACATTAATTTGAAAACAAAATACCATAATGTCACATTTGAGATAGAACACGGTACTTTTTAAAATCTATTTCAATTTTTCAAATCAATGGTACACTCCTCGATTGTGGCATAGCACCATCAGAAATACAAATTACCACCCCCATTTCTTTGTTTATGTTTTATAAGACAAAAAGGAAATACAAATCAAGGACTGTACCTTTAAATGGTGAGGCACTATTAGCAGTTAGCCTAATAGCAGCAAACGTTAAGGGAAGTCAAAACACATAAAGCTATAGTAAATATAGCCAATGCCTTACTATCTTAATCATATTGTGGGTCCAAGTCATAAAACACGAATGTAAAAGTGTGAAATCGTAATTTTCTGGAGTCTGGTACCTGTTACACGATACAATAAATGTGTGTATGAATGTCAATATACTATACAGTATTGTTGAGGTAATTTTGTCTGAACCAAGGAAGACTCGGAGATGAATTGAGTGATCAAGGTTTATTGATAACAACTGGTAGGGAGCATGTAGCTAAATAGATGTGTAGAGGTTTTACCCCATATATGTGAATATGTTACAAAATTGATAATATGTATTTATACAGAAAAAGCATACAGTAACTCGTCAACACGCAGTCAGACACATATTACCAGATTTCAATAAATCAACGGGTAATATGAGAATAACTGCGAGGAAGCATGAAAGTGTTGGAAAAGAGAGAAGGTTGGGAAATTCTTCAAAGGCTGGTTGGAGAAGAGCAGGAACTGTCAAGCAATACTGATATGCAGACCAGGACTGTTTTCCTTAGGAATGCCCATTCCTCTGGGGGGAGGATGGGTCTGCCTGCACTGCTCACTACAGATGTTACTGGGATGGTTTGTGACCTAGGACCAAGACTTACGCATTGTGGTGTGCCTCCACAGTATAACATCTACAAGGCCTCAGTATACTTTCTGTCCTCATGTGGGTTTAGTGCATGCTGCCATTTTAATTAATTGTTACATTTTTTGCACCTCAAAGCAATCATACCTATTAATCATTTTAAAATATATTCCATCTCTCCCCACAAAAATGGGCCAGGAAAGCAATCAAGACTGCATGTTTACTTTGCAGATGATTCAAGGCAAACTTGAGCTCACAACTAGAGAAATGTATCAAATGCAGAAAATTTAAAGGTGTATTTCCATCTAGCATCTCAACTTTTATTTTGTTATTGTGGCCTGTAGGGAAGAGTTCAGTGTTGGTCAAGCGGTACAAAGTCTGCATTTAACTACTTAGAAAATAGTAACAAAATATTAAATGTGGGAGAACAGGTCATTCTCCCACTTTTTAAAGCCAATGTTTTACATCGCAGGAATGCATTCCATTCCATATTCATCTGTGTTTGTGGTTGGCCTTGGACAGTTCAGCAGACCATGATATTTCCTTAAACTAAATGTCACGAAGGTATTCGAGCATGAAATGTCAGACTAATTCAGGGCGCAGCCACAAAATGTGTGTTCCCACAAGAAAAAGCCACCGCAAACCCTACACAGCAATTTATCAAAGCGAAAAGGTAGCTTGCGACAAGTAGGCAAAGGCGGAAAAACAAATGGCCTACGCGTGCAGTTCAAATTGATTTTGAAACAAAAACGTGTGCTTACAATATACCTCGATTGCAATGGAATGCTGATGCACAGGGATACAAAAAGCAAAATCTGATATACTATCATGTTATGGATTTGTTAAAAAAAAGTCCTCCAGTGGCAACCATACTGAAGAAAACATTTCCTTGGCTGTAAATAACCTATATAACCAAGAAACAATGTACTACCAACAGTAGGAGATGAATGCAAACTGTCTGCTGTCAATACGGAAATCAAACATTTTGTAAGACTGAAATAGTTTATGTGTGTATTGTGTGTGTAATGTGCTTTTTAAAAAACTGCTACTGTATATCTAGCACACTACCACGACAGTGCTAAAGTTATGGGTCTATATTTTAACTTGTACGTTTAGCTTGTTCTTTATTTATCACACCATCATGTAATAATTGGTATGTTTTGCTCCCAGGCTACCCCTACAGTTGCCGAGTGTAATTCATTTTTACACAACTGTCGTAAATACAAATTGAGCTTTGACCCCCCTCATTGACAGCGGTACACGGTGCATTTGTTGAAAAGCTGAAGGATGCGTAACCCGCAAGGACAACTTCAGAAACCAAAGAACATGTGGACTGACAAGGTAGAGTGATCTGACAGGATATTACACAAATATGACTCTGCATAGTGTTATATATTGTGACATCGGAGATGAACACTAACTCATAATCACAAAAATAACATTAAAGAATGACAAAGTGTTACACTGAAATATCCTACTGCCTGCGTTTTCAGCCCCATACATTGTTTTCTAAGCGTTTGAATGTGGACTATGAGTGTATAAAACGTTGCTGGCTACATCCTATGACATAGGATATTGCACATAACATACATTGGCCAGTGTATTTATTGCAAGCTAGCTGAGATAGGTTTGCAAGATAGCAAACTTTCAAGGCTTATTTGGTGGGAGATTGTGTAAGGAGTGTTGGGTGGTGAGTACAGGTGCAGAGTGAACACGAAATAGTGACAACGAGGATCTGCTGGACGTGTAATTCTTCAGCTCTTGGCATACAGCGACAAACACAGTAACCAACAAAGACAAAAAGCACAATCCCCAACATATACACCCCACACAGTCACACACAGGAGCACTGAGAGAGTAATTAGGTGATGGGAGTCCAGTGTGTAGCTGGTAGTACTGCGCGGTTCTTTTTATAGTTCTATGCTGGGGTCGACCCATGACCCGCAGGTCGACCCGTGGTCGTGCGGGTTCAGGTGAGTTTACCAGGGAATATTGCGGGCGGGGCGGGTCAGGTCAAAACGTGACAAAGCAGCTTTCCGACTAAGGCAAATGAATATGTCTCAAATAGGCAAAGCCTATTGCATGCAATAGGCAATGTGTCGTGGGCTCTCCAAAATGCATGCAATAGGCTACCACCTTCCACCTTCTCTTCCCATCTCTCTCTCTCAAACAGGTGCAGGTCCTCTGAATCCCTGGCTGTCAGTAATCTGCGGGTCGAGCGGGGGCAGGAATTCCAAAACCCTGACACACATCACTAGTAGCTGGGGTGCGTCAAGGACGTGGACGGCTGCAGGCCGGTGGTTAGTACCGTACACCGACGACGTTAGAAGGGTAGACTCCTGACGTTACAGATTGACAAACACTGACCAAACGTTTTGGCGTGAGATGAATGTATTTCTTTATTTGCATGATAGCCTGAAACGGGACTAGATGAGGCTAGATGACTTTTAAAATGCGGAAAAACTACTAAACTCTGTGAGACAGGGATGCCACCGATAAGGTTACAGCCTACGTCGTAATTTTTCATAAATAACATTTGCATTGCATAACATTCACTGCAACCCTGCAAATAGTATAATTCATGCATTGCTAATGGTGTATGAGGTTTGGATTTTAAAACAATGATTCTTTCTATGGTTTTATTGCAGGAATTGACCTCAACTTCAACCGTAAAGCATTACACAGTTCTTGCAGTGTACCATCAGCTTTGAATAGATCAATTGTTAATATTTGCCTCTTGCCTTGCAATTGCAAAAGTTGTAATTATTATAATAATTATCTCCATCTAAGCACCGTCTCAGCCTTTGGCCACTGTCTTTTTTGTTACATGTCATGAAACTAACCAGAACTAAACTAAACCTACAGAATCTGAAACAAGTTCCTATTGTAACATAAGGTGCCTTACAAAAGCCTCTTTTGTCACCCTCATTGGGCACTATTGAACTGGAAATTGACAGAGATTGGATAATTTCCAGTCAAGCATATTAATTACAGGCATTAAACTAAAAGTATTTTAGATGGAAAAAAGGTTTTGAGAAATGTATTCTGGTAGACCTAATATATTTTAATTTTTTTTCTTTTCAGTAATTTCCTAATCTCAGCAATTCAGTTCAGATCTTTGGTTAGGTTTCATCAATGAAATGCTATACCATACATTTTGCCAAATAGACTGCCAAAGAATGTTAACAACAATGCAACATTACTAAAGGCTTTTATACTTCCCAGAAATTACAGAAATATGTGTCATAATTTATTATTTATTTTCAGCGGCTCATGAATACCAGAGATGTACCTGATAATCATGTAGATACAATTTATCTTTGTATTGTTAAAGGCTTTATCGTTGCAGACTGAGCGATGCAAGTCTTTTCCTTAAGTATTAGTACTGACATTCAGCCATTAAACTAGGCTGTTATCGTGAAGACTGAATATTATCATATACAGGGAAATTATTTCAACCGTAGTCAGTCATAAGTGTTTAACATTGATAACTGCTGTTGCTTTGGTCTCTTTTTGTTTTTTTGTTTTTTTGTTAGGGGGGGGTGGGGGTGCTAGGCTTATTCTTAAATATCTACAGTATATAATGAAACAATACAGAACATATTAGAATTCATGTTTTCCGTGCACCGCCTCAGATGTATATGCAGTATATGCACATGGTTTCACATGGTTGCATATATTGGACTGGTGTTTGACGGAAGATTGTTTAAAGGTACGCTCTTCCATTGTATTAAAGTGCCCCCGGAATCCACAAATTTCCTTCCCCAGCTCACCGTTTATGTTTTAAAAGTGCACAGGAGTGTCAGCCTCTTGGCACTCAGGTGTGGGAAAGTGTCAAACTAAAATAAGTTTTTGTCTCAACCTCAAGGGGAATTCTGGACACAAACTTTGAGCTAATTAGATATCCAAGGGAAAGTCTACTCTATTGTTGTATCGGTCTTTTAATCAGTCTTTGAAGATTGTTCTCCTTTTATTGCACCTTCCTGCTACGGCTACCTTCGACAAACTGTCCACAGCCCTTTGACACCTACGGCCACAGTACAAAGAGTTTTATTTTAGAGCATGCTGCACAGCCATGCTGTCCACTCATTGCTCCTTTGCTATTCAGCACCACAAACTACCGTCGAAAATGTTGCATCTAGAAGGGCTTTGTGTCAAATCATCAAAGGAAACTCTCAAATCACACTAAATGAACGAGAATGAATTCTTATCCCATGCAAACTATAGTAAAAGAATGATTTGTAAAACCAAATGCATGCTCTCGTGAAAACATGTCCTTTCATTTAAAACACTCTTCCAAATGAAAGAGTACTGTAACAAAGAATTGATGTTTCCATATATGCTGACCTTATGGAAGACAAGGAAAGAAAGTTACTGGAAGACCAGGTAATTATTATTGTGTCAAAGAGAGAGATTGGCCACTTCCATGAGACTATGCATTAGAGCAAACCCTATAAATCTGGCATGGACTATAGTCTTATGACATTGTGGTTTTAATAAAGCAGTCTGTTGTTAAGATTATACTGTACCAGTAATCCTATTTGTATAGCACATTTAATGCTGTAAATACCTGGGACTGGTTTAGTTAACAGAGTGAGTATCAAATGAACGATCTTTAAACCAAATAACCCTCATTGAAATACTGATTTATACAAATTAATGTTTACTTCCAAATAATCGTTATCTTATATTTTTTTAATACTGTAAACATGCAATATATTTTTAATTGTTAAAACAAAATGTCTTTGGTAGAAGATGAGCCCTCATACAAAATTTAATCACAAAACTGTGAGGGTGCATATGCAAAATTTGCGCAGGATTTATTAATCCTGCTCAAGGACACAATTTGTTAATATTCTAGGTGTCTATCCCTGAATGACAGTCTTTCTTAAAATGGATGAGTACCTGACGACCCAGTAAAAGGCATTTTGACTGATGCTTCCTCCACAAATAATTGTTGTGAACACAAGCAAAACTTCACTGAAGAAGGAGTGCTTTATAAACTGGGCACAAAAGTTTGGTGCTGGATAAATTGTATGTGCCTTCTTATAAACTTTACATTATCTTAATGGAGCAATGTTTTTCAAATCTGTCCCCATCTCATTCAGTAGAAGAAGTAAAATGAGCAAGTAAAGTGAGCTAAAATGAAACAATATTGACTGTAGGCCTGTTTCTTGAGAGAAGTTGGCAATCTTTCTCATTGAATTCCATTCACTGTAACTAGCCAAACGGAAGGTGTGGAATTGATTTTATGCAATACAAATGAATAGTTCAGCATCACATGTCGATGAATAGGTGCATATTGTCTATATGTTTAGTGTGCTCTCTCTCTCTCTCTCTCTCTCTCTCTCTCTCTCTAGTTGCCAGTTATTAAAAGCTGTGTCACTGTCAGAAGTGTCCCATTAAATGTGCTTTTGTGCACATAATAAATCATAATTTACACACAACATTTACACAAACTTTAATGTTTTGATTATAGCAGCTTGAATGTCAACATTTTGCTCCATAATCTCAGTAAATTCTTAATTGTTAACTTAAATTATTTACTCTAGAATTTAAATGTTGCTACCACACAATTAAGATGACTTGCAAACCATACCACAATTTGAAACAATCACAACTTTCCCAAATTGCATATTCCAAAGAACAAGTTAAAAGTTGAAATGATGTTAGAAATTATGAAAAGCCCCGGTGTATCGAAACAACATAGTAATAACTTTCAATCTAATATGCTGGTCACACAATTACAGTTTAATGTCATAATTCTAGAGGAATGCAGATATGTGGTCAAATAACAAATGATAATAATAGCATTCATATTTCACTGTAATAACCTTGAAAGTTGAGTTATGGGTACATTTATATGTTGATGGTGGCATTATTGTCAGTGGGCATACACAGACAGATAGATTAGAATGGTTTGTGCCATAAAGTCTCAGAAAAAGCAGGAATAAAATACAAATCAAGCAAGTTCAATGATTATTCTTGAAACAAACATAGTTTTCAACAAATGGGTCGCAATTGACTTTCATTTAAGCTTCATTTTGCATTGTTCCCAGGATTGTTTTTACTATGCGCAATAATATATCGCTGTGCATTATAATCACCATGGGTATTCGAATACAGTAGGTCTTATCAAGTCCCAGTAACAGAGAGAGCCAGCGGTGTAACAGAGAGAATAGGGATAGTGGCGGGTAACAAGTGTAGTCCAGGAAGCTTGCACAGGGGAAACAAGCCAGCGGTCATCCGAGCAGGACGAGAAGACACAAGGTCGTATGATTAATTTAGGTTAAATTTGGTACGGACATCTTTCTCTGCTTTCATCTTTCTCTGACCCTTTTATGGGTCGGGTCGCTATATTAGTTTTATCAGCAAGACGAGTTACACAACATTGTTCATGATTATAATGATACTAATGTCATTTTAATGTTTATTTGCTTAAACTGACATGACATGGTAGTTGTATTTTACTGTACTTCGATCAGACACGCCTTTTTATAAGGAAATTGCATTTCAGTTATAGAAATTATTTGTAGGGACAATTTAATGGTCCCTTAATATTTGTAGGGATATGTCCCTACCGTCCATACCCAAACCTACGCTTATTAACACCGGCCAAGGAGACGTACCGAGAGGATTTTCACCACAATAATTTTCAGTTGAGTGAACAAGAAGTCATCAAGCGTCACAGATTAAGCAGTCATGAAATAATAGCAGTTACTGGCAGAAGATGTTGAACCTCCGACTCAGCACTGATTACGCAATCAGCCACAGGTTTGGTACATGCAACGTCAAATGAAAAGACACATTGTGCGCTTTCCGCATTTTGGCCAAGTCGCTGTTTACACTGTGCTCTCTAACTTACTTATCTGGCCCACAGTACTTTAAAAAAAAAATTTAGAGTGCAGGTGCAATTCACGACCATATTTATATATACTGTATATGGAATATTTCTTCAATGTGTATATATAAATACATAATAGCACTTGGTAAATCAGATGCAAAATAAAACAAAAGTGAGCCACTTATTTGATCAGATACACCACTCTGCTGCTTCAAGTCATGCACAGCCCGTGACAGTAGCTCCATCTTTGATTATTCACCCTTTGGGATCCTCCGTACATACACCATGAGCGTGATAAAACAAACAAAAATATTCTTTTTATAGTGGAGGTGCAGTCTGTCAAGGTGGGAGCACAAATATCTTTAAGACTATGTACGCTTCCCTCAAATGAAGTGAAGTGAATTAATGTAGGCTATGATCTATGAACATTACCCCCTGTTGCATCTATCTAGATGGATATTTTATCCGCTAAATGTAGAAACAGTCTTTTAAATAATTTAATGTCACTTTTAGTCCGAGATTAGGTGGAGATACCCCTAACAGTAGACATAAACAATGTCTATATAAAGGTTCAGAACGCCAAATTTCAGCCCCAGCTCACTGTTTGAAACACAACTGCCCACAACAAACTGTCAACAAAGCCTGTGTGGGAGGGGCATGCAATTATATACAAAAACAACACAGACTGGTTTTGACTACAAGGGTGATTCCAGACACAAAATCAAAAAGTGTCTCTTTAAGACAATGGTAGCTGAGGAAGACACCCATGAGAGGGATTTGAGACTCAAAGCAGATCTTTCACCATAGCTGTGTATTTTGAGGTCGTGGGTCTAGGCTCCCAACCTAATTGTTTAGTGATTTTTTTTTTTTTACATCCGTTGGTATTTTTTATTTATTTTAGCTTTACTTCTTATTTGCAATAAAAGAAAGCACCAAAACATTGGTTTTATACTTGTAATGCTAAATTTGGATGCGGGTGAAGCTAGACAAACAAGAGAGGAAAGAGAATAACTGTAGCCTAGAGGCAATATTTTGCTACACACACACACATCCCTGGAGTGGACAAACAAACAGCACTTACTTTTAAAATTAATATTTATCGGGCCGAGCAGATAAGATGATTTCTTTGATTATTACCATGATGACACGTGTTTACGCTAAGGCAAAAAAATCTATAGTAGGGCCGGACGATATGGCCAAAATTTATATCATGATATATTTCTTAATTTCGGTCGATGCGATATAATTCCGATATCAATATGAACAATATAAGCCTTGTAAAAACTGCCAAGAATGTCTACAATGGATGTCTGTACCTACAAACTTCAGAAAAATTTATTTGCCTATGAAGTCTATAAACCTCCTCCTATAAAACTATATATTTTAGAAAAAAGGTACAAATAAATTAATGTTCACCTTTTATTTGTATTTAGCCTTTATACAAACAAGTAATGTGAAATCATCTTCAAATAAACAAAACTCTCCCTTTGTCAATATTAATATCTTTAAACTACAACATAGGCTTATAGATTGAAACAAAAGTGCTTAATTTACATTCATAGCATTTAGCAGACACTTTTATCCAAAACGACTTACAATTAGTACATTTGTCAACAGTTGAACTGCATGGTTAACCGCCAGTTTTTGCAAGCAAATAACATTCTCCTTGAATAAGTGCAGCATCATGTAATGAGGTTACTTCACCTATGCATTTGCACAACATTGATCGAAAGTTTATCATTCGCTCCTCAAAACTGTCAATAATTACAATAATCGAAATGTATCATTCACTCTTCAGTCAATAATTGCTAACTGCAAAGTGCTTTATATTCTTAAAGCTGATCTAACAGAGTAGAAATTATTATTATTATTTTTTTTTATTTTAAAGGGAGGAAGGGAGGATAGAATAAGGACTGTTAGTGGGATTAGTGCTATGAGGTAGAAGGATCGCTGGCCGAGGTACCGAGATGGATTTTGAAGAGTTGGGTTTTAAGTCACTTGCGGAAAATTGGTAGTGACTCTGCTGTTCTGACCACTGCAGGAAGCTCATTCCACCATTGCGGTGCCAGGACAGTGTACAGTCTGGACTGGGCTGCGTGACTTTTACGCACAGCTCATAGCAATGGAGGTGCCAGCCTGCTAGCCGAGGTGGTAGATCGAAGTGCTCTGGCTGGGGCTTGGAATCTTACCATTGCTTGGAGGTAGAGTGGGGCAGTTCTTTTTGCTGCCTTGTAGGCCAACACTAATGTCTTGAATCGGATGTGGGCCGAGACGGGGAGGCAGTGAAGGTCTGTGGGAGAACTTCGGTTGGTTCAGCCAGGATAAAGAATATGAGAAGTGCTCAGAGTTGCTGCAAAAATAGATAATTAGGGGTGGGGGGGTGCCCCTTTATTAATGTTCTGAAAGTGGCGCTAGTGAGTCGAACACACATCGGGCAGTATTGGGTAGTGTCGATGAAGAAGAAGCTTTGCGTGTGAATCGACACGGAGAGAAGAGCGGAATATAGGCCTATATGTTTGATAGAAATCTACCTCATAATCGTCTTCCTTTTTTATTACATGGCGGCTGGCACAATCATTCCTCCCACACATGTCCAAATTAGAACTATAGTTCTAAGAGTGGGTACGTAAAGGAGGGGCAATTCAGATGGGTCCATTAACGTCTTAGCAAGGAGGAGCTGAGCGAATCAATGCGCTGCTGCGGCTCCTATCCGCTAAAAATTTACAAAAATATATATAACGAAACGCAATGTGTGGCGGCCGGTGTTGATTGTAATCTGTCAAAATGACAGACGGCTATCAGATTTTTCCGTTATTGTTAAAAAGATTCGGTTAATGAGACCACTGTAGGCTAATGTATATCTGTCACGGCCAGGCCGGAGAACTCAAACACAGACACTGGATATACGAAGTAAACAGGTTTTATTAACAACTTTGGGCAAGGGGAGGCAAAGAGAGGTAGTCCAGGGCCAGGCAGTGGGTGCCGGTGAAGAGACATTTGGGCAACGGTACCGTTAGGGATGGGCAGCGAGACGATGGAAACCAGGTAGGCAGGAGAGCAGGCGACGGTACCGGTAGGGCAAGGCAGCGAGGCGGTGGGTAGGGAGGCGTCAGTCCGGAGAGAAGTAGAGTTACGGAGGGTTGGCGAAACTGAAGACCGGAAGACACTGGGTTAACGAGGTACGGGGAGAACTTAACGGGAATAACCATACAGGGGATACTCGAACTACGAGTAGAATGCGGGAGAGATACTAACGTAAGAAGCATAGTAAACACTCTGGCGGTGAGTCTCCCAGAAAGGCATGTTTATAAAGCACCAGGCAATCATCGTTATTTAAATTTGAACCAGGAAATTGAAAACTTGGAACCAGGAATCATGGGAACAGGAACCATCTCGGGAACAGGAACCATCTCAGTAACAGGAACCATAGAAAAAGGAACCCCTTCAGAAATTGGAACCATCTCAGTAACAGGAACAATGGAAACAGGAACCATCTCGGGCACACAAGCCCTTTCAGTAACAGGAACCATGGAAACAGGAACTATCTCAGTAACAGGAACCATGGGAACAGGAACCATCTCGGGAACAGGAAACAGAGTCACCACCTGCTGCAGAGATGCAGGAACCAGCACAGAAGTCACCTCCTGCAGCAGTGGTGCAAAGGATAACATATTCCCTGATATGAGTCTATTCACAGGCTCCAGGTTTGCCCACCACTTGGCAGAAAACTTCATTGGTTGGTTAGGGCTGCCGCCAAACTGCACCCATCTCACTCCTGCTGGATCCATGATTAGACAGTCTAGTTGCTCTGTAATGCCGGTAGGGTAGGATCCAGGCACAAGGTGGCTCGATAAACGGAACACAGGCTTAGAAATTAAACATGAAACAACAGCTAGCAACAAACTTGACAGAAACACAGGGGAAAAAATGATCACACCAAATGACACAAAGCAATGAGGGAACAACAGAAACATGGAACAGAAGTAAAACACAAACTGGAAGACACAGCTAACTGGACGGAGCCCAAGATGTTACACCAATAAGTATAATATACTGTATAATATAAATTGCTACAACCAACCGTGTTAGAAACGTAGAAAAAAAATTAATGAAATTGTTAATTTTTTTCTCTCATGCTCAGTCAATTAAGAACTAATTTGCCTATGATTTATCTTCAGATGAATCTCAGCATCAGAATAGAAGGGGAAGAAAGTGGCAGGATACCTAATGCTAAAGTATTAGCCTTAATGTTGATGAATATTCATGCGCTTCTTTTAGTTGGATAATAAGATTCCCGCACCTTCACTGAATCATCTCTGTAAATGAACATTCAAATTAAATTAATTACAGTTGGGTTGGTGTGCATACTGTTTTATTAATTGCAATTGAATAGAGAAGGCTTTAAGTAGTGGAATTAGTCCGCCAGCACTGATATTTCACCAGGCTCTCAATATGAACAAAAGATACTGCGCAATTTAACTAGTGTGTAGAGAGTGAGAGAGAGAGAGAGAAAGAGACAGAGAGGGGCAAACACACACTGTGGCTAGAAGTGCTCGGCAGCTTTTCACTGCAGTTTGTTTCCAGTTCAGTTTTACAAACGTTGAGCTCTCTCTCTCACACACACACACACACACACACACACACACACACACACACACACACCCATGTGCACGTACACACACACACACGCACGTGCGCGCGCACACACACACACACACCTCTGTGTACGGAGCCATTTTGCATTGGCTTGCCTTTACTGGGACCTTAATGTAAAAATGATGCATGGAGGCAGATCTCCGAGGTTGTTGGGATGGGCGGTCAGCGACTCACAGCGACAAAGTCTCTGCCGGTGTGAGTGCACCATGAGTCGCTTGAAGTGGGTGCACAATTACCGTACGTTCACACCGCTAGCGACAGCCAGCTACTAAGCGACAGGCCATCATTCATTTCGATGAGTGCCCGGCGACAGTTGGCAACAGTGAGCAAAAAAGCCGGCTGGCGACCAATTGCTCAGCGACTTGGCAACCGGGAAAGTTGACCGATGTTCTACTTAATTCAAATTTTCAAGACATTCGGAGAGAGTAGAGGTGTTCATCTGATGTCCCTCTCTCTTCTTGACGATCGAAAATGGAACAAACTGCGTGCTTGTGAATTTACCGGGATATATACTATGTATATGGGGGTGGGGGTTTATTGAAACCACCATGAACCAAACCAATAGCAATTTGAAAGATCCGTTAATTATCACCAAATTTAATTAAAACTGTTTTGCGTGCCGGTTGTAAACATCAGCTGAAATAGGGAAGTATCAATTTATTTTTTACAGTTGGATTCTTGGGCTACATAGCTGTGAGCCAAGCTCTGAGCTAATGGCGATCAATAATACAAAAAATGTCTTAGAATGGAACAAGCTTAGAATAGTAGGATAGACCTACACCGGATTTAATTTATCTGTACCAGAGGAAAGGGCAGAAGAGGACATTTCATGGCATTTCACATTTCATGGGTGACTACAATTAGAAAAATAATAAAGTAATGAGACATGTTAAATGCCAGCATAGTATTTGTTATTGTTTATTTGTATCAGTTGTGGTTATAAACATGTTAATTTTTAATTAACCTAATTTCTTAATTTCCTGAACACCCCTTCTCTCCATTCTTTCTTGTAACCCCCGAACACATTTCAGGCACAGAAATGTTCCTGGCTTTAAGGCCTGATCAAAGCTAATTCACCCTTTTTATATAAAATAGTTGTTTGAACATTGTACAATGTAGAAATGTTAAGTAATGCAGCTTTAATTAAAATGCGTCTAGAGCCATCTTAGCTTTTCCCCCATGGTTGTCTTCAATGTAAGTCAATAGAACAAACGGGGTTGTTGCTTCTAGTTATTTTATAGTCCTATGGTTACATGGCTGTCAGTGGAGCCAATGGATTATGCTCTTGAATGCTGAGCATTCAATGGTGCACTACATCTATACTAAATAGACACTACTTCAGGTGACTGGACCTTAATTCTACACGCTTCTCTTTCTTTCTGCCTCCTGTACAGTATAGAGCTGACAGTCTGCTACAGGGAGGCCTGGGCATCCGGGAAAAAATAAAAGCAGTGTCGCACAGTGTCTTACACGCTTGTTCGACTGTGCTGCTCGCTCCCAATGTATCTCCGCTAGAGCTGGTTCAGGACTAACTCCCCGAACATTAGAGCAGTGCTAGTGCCGAACTAAAATAGTCCCCATCATGCACTTGTCTAAATATATTCCAGTCCAACCTATTTCTCTCCTCCTTTCGCTCCTTTTTTCGCAGGTTCTGTAACAGTTACCCCTTGCTGTCCCTGGAGTCTGGTGTCGGGTCTAAATTAGGCCCCTCACACTTTGTAATCCCTTTATTTCAGCGCAGATGACAAAGTCTGAATTACATGGTGTGGTTCTGAGGCTGGCTGGATACTATTTGTCTTCATGAATATTTGATCCGTTGCCGTGGGGGCTGTAGTAAACATAGCCTGTCTCTCTCTCTAATACTTTTAAAACTCTGAGACAGCAAATCAGCCCTGGCTCACTATTAGGGGGGTTGTTTGCGGAAGGTTGTGTGGTTATATTCAGGTAGGCCTCACACACATCAGGTCAGTTTCTGAAATCCTGCTTACCTGCCTCTATCGGTTGAATTGACTGGCAGTGGATATGTTTTGGGGAAGAGTGTCAAAACTATTATTATGCAGCTTCAGAGCTGCCCTGTGCTGGCATTGACTTTTTGCGTTGCCCAGAGAAACAAACTAACATTTGCCTTTTTTTATTTGTCCTCCTTTATAAAACACAGATTTTCTAATATTATTTGGAACCATGTTAGTATTTTATGGTGATTTTACTATTTTGCTATATTTCTCACAGTCGCACACATAAAAACAGTAAATGGTACAGTATGTAAATGTAACAACGGGAACGGAGAGCGGGTGGTGAGGAGTTGTGGGTGATCGTTTGTGTATGCATGCTGCTACTCCTGTTCGTTGGACTACCTGTTTTTTCAAACTTGCTGTAAGCATTAAATATACTATATATATATATATATATATATATATATTCTTTGCCACTTTGTTCTCTTTCGTCTTCTCTGCACCGTGACAGTAAATGTATATTCCGTTAGTATCAGTGGAGTATATACAATATGAATCAGTCCACTAAATAATACTTTGCAGGATGTGGTTTTCATTAAAAGCCCTGTCCACAATTTAAAACCTTCTTTTTCTAAGAGCATTCTTACCCTTAATTAGCAAGGGCATTGGATAGCGGACAATGGCTGGTGGACATTAGAGTCCACCTATGCTAACATGCTAACACTGCTGTTCACAGATCAAGCATATCAAGAGTCCGGTCCAAGGTTGTTGTTTTTTTTTTAAGGCGACGTTACAACTCTTTCACCTCATGTAAACCATTGAGTCACTTGTGGCAATTCATTATCGAACCTTCCGTGTAGAAGTAATGAGATCAAAGTAATTGAAAAGCAAACATACACATTTGTCAGACGTGTTTGTGAAGCACCTGTTACAATCCCATCCGTTTTTGGCACTCAGACAGACACATCTATCAGGATGAAAGCCGCCGGACATTTGGAGACTGATAAACCTATTTCTGATGAATGAACTGTCACTGTGTCAATCAGTTTAGGAGTTTAACATCCCAGATACCCTGTACAGCTCACAGTAATTACTGTAAACACACTGAACAAAGTCAAAGTCATTTTATTTATCATATGCACCGAATAACACAGGATCAATCTGTACAGAGAAATTCTTATGACATGGCACGCAACATCTACGCAGTAGGCATTAAGATTAAGTTAAGCAAACAAAAAAATACGTTTAAAAAATAGTGAAAGAGCCCAACAATATAACTATAACAATGATAAAAATATAGTAAGTATACAAGAAACATTTAGCAGCAATTCTGATAAAAATACAAAATAAAAATATATATATATACACACAAGCCATGTGCAGTATGAGCGTAGATTTAAATATTTCTTATAAATCTTACAAATGTTAGAAATACAGAGGTAGTGCCTGTGAATGGCTTAGAGTGCTAACGAATGGTGCATTTAAAGTGGGCTGATATACATTATATGTAGAGGATGAAAGTGACCAGAGCATGTCAGTGACCATTAATGTGATCAAACGTGATCAGTGCATTGGTGTCAATGTTTGTTGTTGAGGAGCCGTATTGGCCTAACCCAGTCCTTCTCAAATAGTGGGGCGCGCCCCCCGAGGGGGGCGCATTGTGATGCCAGCGGGGGCGCGTCGGATCCCGTGGA
>JAODLI010027212.1:0-20513 GCA_027575585.1 Percopsis omiscomaycus | reverse complement strand
AGAGAGAGAGAGAGAGAGAGAGAGAGAGAGAGAGAGAGAGAGAGAGAGAGAGAGAGAGAGAGAGAGAGAGAGACGTGGTAACACGAGGTACAGTATAGTCTGGACACTCCAAGGTGTTGGGAGGTGGTCAATCTATGCAGCATATCTGGGCTAAGGCCACAATAGTAAAAGATGGTATTTTATACATCACAATCTACATTTTCATAGCTGCCACCACTCAACACCATCCGAATGAATTCTCATCGTTGCTGAAACATTATCTAATGAAATCTGAAAATTCTCATCCAAGTTGGCTTTTCCCTTATTCATATCAGATCATTATCACCATGCAATATTCAAAACTATGTAATTAATATGATGTGATGTGTAGACCAAACATGATACTTATTCCACGTCAGAGCTGGCCTTGCCTCTGGTTAGAAGGCTCCACATAATTCTGTGCACTCACTGCCTTTTTCCAAATCCTCATCAACTGTACAGATGAACCTCTCCAAAGAGGCAACCAATATTCCAGTCAGTGGATGTTTCAGCACTCGTGAGGACAAGGCTATGGGTGAGGCACTTGTCTGTCTCCAGGAATGACTTGAAGGCTAGGCCCCCACCTCTCCAATCAATGCGTCTGCTCAGCCTCTGCACTGGTGGTTTTATAAGGCTCACCCTAAGGGCTAAATGTATAACGCTGGTGAGGGACAAAAGAGTGAAATAGTCAAAATGCTGAGCAAGACACAGGGCTCCAGGGCACTACAGAAGGCATGGATTCTGACTCCACTTGAAAGGGATGCACAACAATGAATTCTTAATTGTTTAAATATGATTATAATAATGAGTTAGCTGCATTTTTTTGTTTGTTTGTTCTAATAATATGTGTTTCTCTCATTTAAATTTGACTAACAATGCTCCTCAATAATTAATAATTCCACTAACTACAGAAACTTAGGTGATATTTGGGAGAAATCTTGTACCATAAAAGCCATTACATGCTAGCATGAATGGTAAGCAACATTTTTGTAGATTATGAGAGCAGCTGTTTTACCTGGCCTCTCTTATTCCTAGAGTGACCTGCAGGGTCCTCAGAAACATATTAAGCATCTGGTGCACCTTCACCACTGGTTGAGAATCTTTCCCGGCAGGCCACATTAGTCAGATGTCTGAGCTTGCACACTTGGAGGCACAACAATATTCCCCCCATCTCGGAGGGCCATGCGCTGATCCATTCAGACGGCATCATTTTGCAGCTGTTGCTTTGGGTCCGAGGTCCAGCCAAATTGGAATGGCATGCCTTAAGGTCAAAGTAATCAGCAGTAGCGTTGCGCTTGCTGTTAAATGGCCTATTCCCGTGTAGCGTGACCTAACCACTGTCCACAGTTCTGCTGAGTGAAAACATTAGACTAGGCAGTGTGCCGACACTTCCGTAAGATAATCAGCATGGTGGCGAGCCAGCGGAGACATTTAGGGCAAATGTGTGGGTGTGAAAATAATTTGGTGAGATTCATTCTTTTCAGCATGGGAAAATATCAATTTCATACTGTACAAGGTCATTGTACAGCACACATCTGTTGCAAGAGGTATATTAAGAGATTCATTAATCAAATACACTGTGTATAGGGGCTCTTTTTGAAGCGATGAGCAATGAGCCAGGTGAAATGGTTTGTAATGGACATGTTGCTTATAAGGCTTATAAGGAAAGCTGTAGTTTACCATCCGTATTAACTATAGGCACACTGAAAAAGCTAATTAAGACTCATTTATTAAAGGGTAAAGCTGGCACGGTTTTATATTCTTCTTAATGTCGACACATCCTATGAAAAGAGCAAATGCTACTAAGTTCTCTGCTCTGGCATGTCTCTGACTTGTTTTTTAGCTTTTGGACAACAACAGAGCATTTAAATTGAATATCTGCTGTTGTCTAGATCGGCAATGCTGATTAGTAGCAGAAATGCATGGTAGCATTCGCCTTTTTTATAGGTTATGATGACAGCCCAAGAAAAATATATAGGCCTAAGTTTTTTTTATTTCAAAGCGACTTACAATCACATGCTGCTATTACAAGGAGCAGATAGGGGTTAGGCATTTTGCTCAAGGATGCTTACAGGTAGGACAACTCTGGGGCTCGAGCCCACGACCTTCTGGCTGGGAGTCCAAAACCTAGACCACTAGACTATCCTGCCCCCCGTACATATTCATCAAAAGTACTTTCATCCGATGCATGTCTATTGTAAATATTTTTTTTTGAAAAGTTTGACTTTTTGCTGACGTGTTGCAATATTAGGGGCAATTCGTTTTTTTAAATATTACATTGCATAAGGAACAGTTTTGTATATCAATTTGAAACATCTTTTTGCTAGCCTGGTTGTACTGTTCAACACGTAATTCCCATGCTGCCGTTTTTGGTTAAAATGACAATTAACTTTATCGCATCTGAGTGACATTGATGGTAAATAAGTGGTAAATGACAACTTCCAAAACAAACAATGAGTGGTATGCTGATTGACTTTTCTAGTGAATGTTGGGCCTATAGAGTGTAAGAACTTTCAGAACTGTAAATGCTTTCATGAATGATCAGTAATTGTACAGTATGACTTCAGTCGGTGATAAATAGCAGTGAAACAGACATAAACATAAAAAAAGTTTGTGATTGTTACTTTATTATTCTACTTAACCTGTTTCATTTAGTTTGACTATGCCGACTTGGCCAGTTATTTTACTCTTCAAAACACTGCAGGAAAATATTGTACATTCCATTGATACCTTGAGTTGTCTCAGTTGTCGTGCAAGAATAGAAAATAGTATAGACAGAAATTGAACTAAACCCAAAAAAATTTATGAAAAAAGATGAAGAAATAGGTCATAGGGCAATTTTCAGTTAGCAAATAGAAACATTTATTGATAATAACAAAGTTCAGAGCTTAAAAGCCTTTTATTTAGAGCCAGTACAAATTACCAAAAGTTGAGCAGGAATGAAAATAATTTTTCCCCCACTATAAGCTTTTTAAAAATAGAAAGGATAACTACAGTCACAGCAAATTGTGGGATATTGAAGCAAGTGTATAGGATATAGGACGCCGCTGCTTTTGTAAACTGGAGAACTTCCGTGTAATATGTTATGCAAGATCTCTGAAAAAAATCCATTTACATTTAAATAAAAGTGCATGTCTAAGCATATAGTCCTCGAGAGACACCAGCCTGTGTGACTTTATTTTCTCCAATGATGAAATATAAAATGTCTTGATAGTGCTGAAAATGAGCCACCTTGTGGCTAGCAAAGATATGGTAGGCTACTCATATTCAACTTACGGGATAAATTTAAACTTTTAACCAAAACAAGAAGGCAGAGCGTAAATGCTGCAGGAGCTTTTCTCAGCAGCTAAGGATTAACAATGCATTTGTCCATATAAACTTGAATATGATGTTTAGGTTTTTAATTTCCTTTGCCCAAAATGTAAAAAAATTAAAATCACAATTTGAAGAAGAAAAAAACAGAAAGCAGAGCACTTATTAAATATTGCACTAATGTTTTTTTTAAGAATTTAACATGAACATAAGATATTTTCCTCCTGCCATTCATTGGCCTAGGCTACTAGTCTTTCCAATTAATGTCAAAGAAAGAAATGTAAATTGCTCCTTTTTGTTCATTTGGTTAAATTGGTTACAAAGTATTAGGACTTTGAGGCTACTTGTCATTCATCTTTTGGAGAAATTGATTTAAGATTAGGATTTCTTACGATCGGATCAAGCGCAGACGTTGAGCCACCTGCAGACTAGGCTACTACACAAAGGTGAGTTTCCATTCCGCTCCGTGAAATGTCACCTTGAGAACCAAGACAAGCTAATTTTTCATCTACCCCGTTCAGAGGCACCAGGCACAGTAGCCTATGGTTGGGGGTTGGAGAAGTTGTGACATCGTTATTTTGATCAATTAATCTCCCAAATAATTCAGCCACAGCTGAATAGCCTAATTGTCCGAATATGCTAGCAGTTTGGATCATCTACACTCTATAGTGAAGCTACTTGGTGTCGTCCAGAACTTGTTTGTGAAACCGATGCACGGTGATGTGTTTAACCTCCATGCGGATGCCACGTTACTTTTGAAACACCGAACCAAAACACCAACACGACAGCCAACGCGAACCCGCCTCCTCTGCTCACTGCGCACGGTATATCAACACAGTGATATCTCACTGCAGCAGAGAAATGTATTTACCACAAAGTAGCCTAATATCCACTGGCATGCATGCATGCATTTAAGTAGAACACAGACGCACTGTAAAACGAATCCTGGAGTAGCAATAGATGCAAACGTACCTGTAACTCCAAGCTGTAGCCCTGGTACACGTGTGTCGGGAACAACGACAGCTGATGTTGCACTTGAAGTGAAACTGTGTAATCCATTGACCATATGAACGGAACACCGTACCATGCAGAGAGGACGCGTCCACAGAGCACCACACTGTAGTACAATCGTCCACCGTTCTCCGCCTCCGCAGCTCTCCTATTGGCCGGTTGGCAATAGTAGCCCACTAGTTGGGGAACACTACTGCACGAGTATCCCTATGGGATGCCCATAACGAGTTGCCTATATCATTCCCTATACGGGTCAACTAACAGACGTGGGTTTACAGGTTAGGAGAATATCAACTGATTATGTAGCCTAAACTGAGTTTTAAGATGTGGGTGCAGCCTAAAGATGAGCCAATCCTTTTCATTTAGTAGACTACAAATAGCCTAAAACCACAGTGTAGCAGTCTAAGATGTAAGTAGTGGCTGTGCAATTTGCAAATATTTCCTGTTACATTAAAGTAGATCAGAATATTAGGTCAGAGCTAGTTGTATTTGGGAAATTAAAAAAAAAAGTACCAATGTCTTTTATCTGCCCTTGAACTCATTACCCACAGTGCAGCTGGTTTGAACACAAGCGCTTTTCAAAATAGTAATCATGTCATATCCTCTGTGGCTAATGTACACCACATTTGTATTCAAGGCTTTTATCTGATGCTCTTGGAATAGGTGATCGGATTGGCAGACATGTAGGCATGGAAACTGATCTGCTCCAGTGGTCAACATATGCCACTCCAGTTGTGAGACATCTTAGCCACTGGGCCATCCTACCTACGCCTATACACTTTTTGATTGTACTGGGATGCTCATGCAACAATATGCCTCAAGTTCTTACAGCAGAAATTGTGCCAGGACCAGGTGCACTATTTTTGTTGATTTGTGGCTTTCATTGCATTTCTTCATGGAATTCATGGAATATATTCATGTTATGCACTAAAGAGGAGCGGTTGAAGCAGAGTACTTCATTGAGACAACAACACTCATCCATATGCTTGTATGTGCAGGTAGGCACATATAATAAAACAGGTGTCATTGTCTTCTGTATGTATTGTACAACATTTACCAGATGCTTTTATCCAAAGCAACTTACAATTACACAATGCTATTACATTGAGCAGATAAGGGTTAGGCATTTTGCTCAAGGATGCTTACAGGTAGGCCACCTCCGGGGATTGAACCCACAACCTTCCGGCTGGGAATCCAACACCCAGACCACTAGACTATCGTGCCCACTATACAATATAATACAATACAATACAATCTAATGTAAACGAATACACTTGTTGTTAATATGGGAATAACTTCATTAAAGGTACACTCTTTGATTGTGTTAAAGCGCCCCCAGATGCACAAACTTCCGCCCCAGCTCACCGTTGAGATGTAGGGGGAGGAGTCTCTCCTATGGTCACTTCTTGATTTAGCGTCAATCATCAGCACAATAGACGTTTATACTATATAGTAAGTACAATATTTGATTTTCTTTGTAACATATTACATTTTATTTATTGTGCCTACTGCTAATGTCAGTACCCACTTGTTCCTTTCCCAATGGGCGGACAAGGTACAGGGGGTTGTTTGTGTCCAAGTGAAAAATGGACCTGGAGAGCCCTTTGAGACTGTAATGTGATTAAGGGCTATAAAAATAAACTCGACCTGACTTGAGTTGAGTACAGCGTAATGCAAGCCGCTGCACTCCAAAACCACTTTTTTGTAACGCAGCGGTAATACCAGGCACAAGCGAGAAGTATCTCTTTAACAAGCATTATTTGAAGCCTAAGCAGCAAAATATAGCCCACTCCTAGGCCATTCTCACCTCTGGTCATAAAAATACAATTCGACTGCGTCCCTCTATGGAATTGAGCTGAAATCACTTCCCATAGACAACAGACTTTCGCCAAATGATCGTACACAGAACATGAATGAGGTTAGTCTATAACGCAGCAGGCAGATGTAATTAAGATGTTCTAATTTGAAGAGATTGTTGCAGGCTCCCGTGCCACCCCAAAGTGCACATTAACGTGTGGTTGTGGTTTTCTGGCAAGCTGTTTTGGCTTCTACAGTTGTTTCGGCAGCAACACAGAGGCAGCCGCAATTAGTCGATCTGTATATCGGTTGCACTGTGGATCACTATGTCCCTTAAAGCCTTTGAATTCTACACAAGTCTGAATAAATCGTGGACTTTGTAAAACTACAGATGCAGTGTGTGTGATGTCACCCCTAGGTTTTTGTCAAGGGACGTTTTGAAGCTAGGGGTTAGGGCTTCATGGACAGCGCCATTAGGTATTAACCGTCGCTCAATTGGTGGACTGAGACGTGATCTCTCATGATTGGTTGACTGGGTTCTGTGATATCTCACGATTGGTTGCAACATACTCTTCTTTAAGGCTAATGTCCTCTTTATGGGGTAATATTTTACACCACGACATTCAGAACAAGTGAAATTAGCTATTGTGGAAAAAGAGAGACGTTGTGTAAAACATTTCAGACTATTTCGAGTTACAAACAGGAAACAGTTTGATAATCATTTGGCTACAAAATTATGGATGAAATTACACAAATCATGTCACAAACTGAGTGGACTACACTATTCCCAATTATGGAAAATAAAGCAAAATTGGCATGACCAATTATCTGCATACATTTTAGGCTCTCCAAAGTTGTACATGTCCAGCGTTTTTGCCTTAAACACTTAAAATTGTTCCCTCATTTATTCCAAGGTAACTATTGAATTGGAATCCAACATATTATGGTCCATTATAGAAGATATATAAAGTACTACAATATGTACAAGTCTACACACCCAACACGCACAAGGGCAAATGCACATGACGCAAACACGTGTGCCCATGTGACACACACACACACACACGCACGCACTTACTGCCATGGTCTGACGAAGGGGAGACAGGGCTCCAGGGACTAGCTAGACAGTGACCGCGATGACAGTTGAAATATGAATTTCAGTGAAGCAAGGGACGTGAGCAGGCGAGCAGTAAGCTAGCAAGGTTCACACTCACACACACACACACACACACACGCGCGCACACAAATCCACTCAAAATCCTCATACAGTACATCACTGGAATGACTCACGTTGGGCTAAAACCTTGAAGGCACTTAACGTACATGGAGTAGAGACGTTTAGTCATGCCTCCTCCCACTACGTCCTATCTAAAAAAAAAAAAGGAGTCATTTGTCTGCTGGTCAGTGTGTGTGTACAGTCTAACACAGCAGTCTCAGCTGTGTGCCACCAAGGGATGAAAGTATCGCACATGATGCCATAAACCAGGTGATTTCCAAATCTGGCTGAAGGTGTGCTGGTCAGTCAAATCAGTGGGTCATTCTACGATAGACAAGGTTGATAGTGAAAAGTAGATAGCTGACCGGCTCTGGAGCTGCAATTGTGATTTGTTAAAAAATGCTGTTGTACTATAGTACCCTCTAGTGGTCACGTCAATGTAATGGCACGTACTATGATTCACTTCAGTTCGTGTACCCCAGTGGTTATCCAGAGTATTGCACGTACACCAGAAATGTATAACCCATAAATCATGCCATGATGATTATTTGGAAATGCTGCACCCCAATAGAGGGAAAACATGCAGATTCTCTATCAGTAACAGTTTGACACCACCGAAATAGTCTTACCTGGTCTCTGAGAGATTAGTAGATGAGAGCGACTAGCATTGGTTGAAGCCTTTCACAGTCACACCAAGTTTAAGAGGGCACACAGAGTATGGGAATCAAATCTCCTGTCATAAAAGTGAAATATCCATTTAGCTATAGCGGGCCACAGTCGGCTGTAGCAGATTAATATGTTGCCTTTTCCTTTTAGAGCGCTGCATCTCAGTCTATGGGTTGCTCACTAATCGATCACAGAGGTTCACAGTTGACTAGCGAGGTTGATTACATCCTCGTCTCCCAGACTCTCTCTCTCTTGTCATTCTCTGTCATTCTCTTCTATTAATCTTGCTGTCTGTCTTCTCTCACTTTGTCACTCTCTCTCTCTCTCTCTCTCTCTCTTTCCCTCCCTCTCTCTCGCTCTCTCTATTTGTTTTCATTCCCCTGTTTCCACCTTTTTAACTCCAGGTAATGCAGCCATTGTGATTTATTTTCCACACAAATAGATGCAGCTGTAGTTCTGTGGACCTAGACGATCAGGCACTCCTCTATCAAGCGTTTGATAGAAATTGCAGATGTGCAGCACAGCAGCATGCTAGGGAATAGCTAACACAATGTGCTATCTTAGACAGCAGAGGAGTAATCAGTAGGCACTGCGTGTTACAGATTTATGCCGTACACACAAGGTGTATGCTTCATCTACCCATGTTAAGAGATGACAAACAATGACAGGGTAGGATGAATTGGCTAAAGGTTGTTTTTATATGGAGGCCATGTACAGATATTTCCCTTACAAACATGATTATGAGATCCCTGGCCCTGGATACAGAGTGAAAAAGGCTCATCTATCAAGGCAGAGTTCTATGGCAGTGCTGTGCATAATATATAATGCAAGCAGCAACCATGCAGGGGGTCTGGGACTGTAATAGGTAGCATGTCAGGGACAGGACCCCTGTGGTCACTTGTTGCCGGCAGCAGCTGTCATCCATTTTCACACTTTTTCATTCCTTTTCATCCAGCTTTACCTTCATTATCGATAGTGTCCTTTTGAGTGTACAGGTAGGCTCTTTGAGAATTATTGACGCAATGAAATTGGAGGGGGGGATATTAAAATGAATGGTATTGTTAGTCCATAAAAAGCAATAAGCTATTTTAGACACAGCTGGTCATGTTTGAAACTTGGAAAATATAAGATGTGTTCTTCCACTGCGATGTTTTCAGTATTACAGTGACTGGTATTAGGATTGTGCTGTAGTGTATGATAATGCTATGTCCACACAAGCACAGTTTAATTTTACGTTTACGGCCAGGTTCCATGGTACCATTTTCATAGCGTTTTCAAAAATATCTGCGTCCTCATAGAAATGACCAACCTACAGGAAAATGAGAACATCTCTAAACTGCGCATGCTCGGGTTGCTAAACATATGGCCTGACGCAGTTCATTCCTGCCATCTCCGCTTTCGCTGTTTACGAAAACACACTTCTGTCCCACTTGAACATTAGGTATGTGTGGCACACAATCACTGTCCACACGATGCTGGTTAGAGTTATCCGTGCGCTGCACGGGTGTAATTTGTTTTGTCCCGCACGCGGGCACGCACACACACACACACACACACACACACACACACACACACACACACACACACACACACACACACACACACACACAGGGCTTACACTGCCTTTGACTCAGAATCAGCCTATGCAGCTAATAGATGGCTGTTTCTTCGCTGTCTCCTCGGTCTGTTTTCGGGGAGTTCTCCCCAGCTGCGCTCACTCACTCCTCAAGAAAGGGAAGACGGGTGATTAATAAATGCCCACACCTGTCCCCCAGCCCCGTGAACCACACCTCCACACGTTCCCTCCCACACGCATCAGAGCTAAACCACGCCCCATCTCCCACAGTATGTTTTACCACTTTCAAACCAATGACCAGGGTCGGACCTGGGTTATTTGACCAATGTTCAACCCTTCTTTTTTCAATCTGAAAATCTACATTTTCGCTGTTCACACAGGACGGCATTTTAAGATGCATCCACTTGGGAGTGTTTTTTTCATACTTTCATACCTTGCTGATATTTCACCGGGGTGTGCGGTATATGATTTGTGTAAAAAAATATATACGTAAAAGCTGAGCTGCTGGGTTAACTGTGCATGTGCAACACGCTGAAGCCCCACTACATACGGCAAGGGATGCCCTGCTAAGCTCACGAATAGAGTGTAAAGATGGCTTAGTGTTCTAAGCATATAAAGCATATACAAATATTTCTCTTAATTACACCAATATTGTGCATGAGACACAGTTTGTTTTATAAATAATAGAAATTTTTTTCATGAAAGATTGCTGATTGTTGTGTCTGAACAACCAGGAAAGGCTCGAGTCTAGTGAAGCTCAAGAGGAGTGTTACGTTGTAGTTTCTGTTAATTATTACCTGACTTCATTTATGTTTTTTTTAATACATTTTTATATAAAAAGGGTCATTATGTTACATTCCTGTGGTCACGCCACTGTCTATTATCACTCTCATGGCTTTCTCCTGGTCCCCAGCCTAATAATCACTCATTGCTAACACCTGGTCCCCTCCCTGTTCCCCTGCACTGCAGCGCTACATTGTGCATCTGATTTCCAGTGCCTATCCCGCGAACCTACCAGCGATTCTACCAGCCTGTTACCTGACCCCGTTAGTCTACCGTTCTGCCTCGCTATCCTCCCGTCCTGTTTCTCAACATTGTCTTCGCCTACTCCTTTTGTACCATCGCTCTGACGTCTACCTGGTTTCGAACTCCTGCCGGCTTCACTTCACTTACCTGACGTCCTTTGTACATTCACTCCGGTGACTACCCGGTTCCGACCCCCGTCTTCACGACTACGATTCTGTCTGTTTCCCCCCTGTACATTTGACCCGGTGACTATCCGTTGGCAACTACCTGCCAGCAACACCACATATTCCCTGTTGTTTAAATAAGCATCTCCTATGGGAGTTAACCATACTACTGTGTCCGAGTCCGCGTTTGGGTCCTACTCACCTTAGTTCATAACAAATTACTGGCTAACCTAAACTCTAGTGTGTACGACATCACCTCAATACAGCATCTCCTTATCTGTTTAATAGAAAGATGAGTGTTTGAAGGTATTAAAAATCATACTTTTGGGATTTCAAAATACCTCGGTAGGCTATACCGTAATACCGTGTGTGGTGTACAAGTATAACCACACACACAGAGTTACGTGTATCGCTGGTGAAGAGTCATGTCTCTCAGGAGCGGCCTGCCTCCTGCCTCTCTGCTCCCGGCTGCTCCCGCAGGTCTGCTGAGTAGTTCAGTTGATGCCAATGATGACAAGCGACAAGTGCTTCTTTTTGAAAATCTGTGTCACAAGTTTGTCATTCTGATTTGTTGAAGGTGGTGGCCTACTAATAACTTTACCACCCAAGAAATCCCACCACCTTGTTATCAACTTGTCTTTTCTAGCAATGAATACACATATGGGCGATACGATTGTTGTTTGTGGACAGAATGTTTACTTACACTTTAAAGGAAGAATATAAACAGGTCCAAATTCTGTACTACAAAGAGATTTATCACAAATAAGATTTGATCAACCTCCTTGTCTTGTAATTGTGTGTAGTTAGGCTCATTAGTGGCATTTGGGGGTATTGATGTCTGTCTCTTGTAACCTGAGAAACTTAAGCGAAATCCCAAAAGTAGAATTAATTTTGATTACATTTATCTTCATGGGTCAGTAAACATGGGTGACATGTAACCAGCTTTTTACACAACACAGATGTCTCACGTAAGTGCACTTGCAATCTGAACACACACACACTAGGGCTGTGCCATATCGTACCATCCATGATATACCGGTACAATTCTTCCCCATGATAAGAATTTGTCATTACGCGATATTGACAATATAGTTGATAATGTGTGATGTGATCCTGCGAGTATTGGTGTTTGCATTTTCACTGGAATTTTAATTTGTGAATTTTATATTATTATATAAAAATGAATATTCTAATAGTATTTGATGATTGTCAAGATTAAGTTTAACTTTTTTGGATCAATGTTTGTGTTTGCGGCTCTGTTTGCTAGACTGTATGCTGATGTGACTGGTGGCCACAAAGATAGTATGGTACTATTTTCATGTCGTCATTTATATCGTTACCACAAAATATTGCCATTAAATATTGTGATAAAATTGTGATATAAGTCTATATCTCCCATCCGTAACACACACACACCCAAACAGATGCAACGAGACATACATCCCTACACAAACACCCAAACATAGTGGAACAGCCAGAGATAATAATATTGTTTTTAATTTGCTTGCATAAATTAGATATATTTGTGTGTGAACCTGACAATTTGTCAACTAATAAATAATTACTTAACTAACTATTGCACTCATCGGCTCCAAGTTACATATCAATTATATTTCCAGATTTTCCACTTGCCAACACTCAGAGATTTGTGTTACTTGTACTTAACATGTTAATGACTGATTTGTGCTTCCCCACGTTGTGTAATAAATACAATAAAAAAATCCAGTAGTGTCCAAAAGAATACAGGGCATTTGTAATTCTCTGATTAGTAGAAAGAATAATCAATGTACAGTAGTTGAATTGATTTCAGACTTTATGGCCTCATTGATTAGACAGCCCCTGTCCATAACTATTCCCACATTGTCTTTATTGCTATAGGTGCTTCTGTCACAGACTCAGTAGGCCAAGCATCAGATAGGGTTATTGATTAGTTAACACACGCATAAATAGACACTGTGCAAACTCTACATGGATGTGGGCTCTGTTTGTAAAAGCCCATTTATCATGCTGCCCCCTCACTGCTCAAGCACAGAAAGGGAAATTAACACTGGTCTGCAATTATGATAGCACTGTGGAAACAGTGGAAAATTAGCAAGTTCCTATGCAGAGGCACATTAAAAGGTGTAGAACATGTCAACAATCTTGTGTCCTGTCAAAACATCAACACCAATGCTCTACCTAGTCCCTGTAATTTGGTCCGCATAGGAGCACCATCAAAATTCATGAAGTGATATATTCGCATTCAGGATATAATATTTGTATTGAACCTAATCTATCTTTTTAGGTTTGTGTACTACTGTTTGTCTCTCATCTACGTTGCTGGTCGAAGCTGATTTGAGACCGATTTAACTGAGGAATCTCTTGAAAACACATTTTCAAGATTTTGCATTTGAAGTATATGTATTTGAGAAACAATGGAACCCAATAGAGACAAACAAATTATACGTTTGGTTGTTTAAAGCAGCCAAAATATTTTACTTGCAGAATATTACAGTATTTACAGTATATTAAGGAGGTAAGAAAAATTAGTGTAAATAAATAAAATGTTTTACTTAAGTGCAATGTCGCATTAAAGCTTCACTAAGCCATGTTTAAGACCAGATAATCTGATTAAAAACCAATATATACTGTATTATTTTAAATATTTATCGCACCATGTACACTACCGTGAGATGGAGATTCAATGTACAAAGTATTTCGTAAGTACAGAATGAGCTATTTCATTCTAGTGTGGGTCCTCTGCCATGCAAGGCACTATGGCTACGTTCAGACTGCAGGCCTTGATGCTCAATTCCGATTTATTGCCAGATCTGATTTCTTTGACTGACTGTCCAGACTGATGTCCCATTTTTTCTAAAAATCCGACCTGTAACACTTTCATATGACACACATATGAAAGTGTCCCAAATCCGAAATGGAAAAGATCAGATTCCATGTTCACACTGATCTGAGTTACATATGAGCAAAGAATTCGTATTTGGGCCTGCAGTCTGAACATAGCCTATATGTTTACTGAAAGGGTTAGCATTGGCACAGCTGCCTCTATGCCTGTAAGTGTAGGTAACTGTTTAGTGGGCCCTTTTACAGTGCCAAAGTAGGTTATCCAACACAATGCCACAACAGACGCTTATCCACGTGTCACACAAACCCACATTGTACATTATTGTGTGTTCAATGCATGCTTTTGTGCAGTGGAGGCTGCAAGATCCCCGCTCCACAGCTTGTGTTAGACACCCCTAGGCTGTTTCAGGCAAACCACATCTAACCCATGCAATGTACAAATAGCCACGTTCACCTGGTCCAATATCTTCAATATAATATTGAAGCAACAATATCCTATACTTTTTCAAATGGATAAATGGAAAGTTAGATTGCAGCTTTAATAGTATTGTCCTCCAGCAATGCCTGTTATCATGCAGGCCTACAATCTGTTTCTAGGTTCCTAAGAGATTTCTAGTACAGTCATGTTGAAGTGGACTTTTTATAACCACACTGAGCTGCACTGATTTCATCTACAAAAGTGCTGTGAACAATGGAAAGCTGCCAGCGGGATTTTTCGGTGCCTGGTAAGTGGTCGACCCAACCCACTGTGAATTGGGAGCAGGCCATTGCCAAGTCAAATCACTTGAAGTTATACGTTGGTAATGATAGTATTTACTTTTGAGGCTTTGAGATGTCAGGGTTAGAAATTCACATTATTTAAATGCACAGCCAATTCTGGACACAAATCAAGGAGTATACCTCTAAAGGATTCATGGAACTCAATTATTGGCATATGAAAGGTTGTGGCTTTAAAAAGTAGAGATCCAGAGATAGAGAGATATAGTAGATAAGGCACATTATAGTGGAGAGGGCTTATCGCCAGCTGCCCAACAATAACAAGCCATGCAATCCTCACTCACCTTAAATTGCACTGATTGAATCGTAGCACAATTTAATCAACAAATGTATCACCTGTGTTTGATATACTGTATAATTAATGTAATAAAAGTTGCTCGTTATGTCGCTGCAATGGTCACGCAACCTTATGTGGCTATACTCAATAGACCTCATTAGTAGTTGTACAGTAGACTTGTCTTAATCCGTGTCTGGTGTATATGTTTGCAATGGTGCAACGCAACCCTAGAATGCACTGAGAGCAACGATAACAAAGTCATGTCTTATCATGGCTGCAGTGAGCAGTGGGGGTGGATACAGAGGTCAGTGGGGGAAGCCAAATACAAGCATCAATAGCTCAATGTTACACAGTTATAAATATCATCAGTCACTGGGATACATGGGATGCAGGCTGCAGAGCATCCGCCCACCCTGGTACCCTCTGGAGTTCCTGCTCAAAAGCCAAGTCATCTATTTCTAATGGTGGTTGTCCAAATTGATGCCTCACTCTCTAATGAAGATGTGTGTGCGTAAATAGGATCTATAATTCCAATACATTTGTATCATGTGTTTCATGTGCAAAAGGTTGCAGCTTTGATGAGCTTTCTCAAAGCTCATCAGGTCAGGTCAAGGACGTGATGATATTGTTGGATAACATTGCCATCTAGTGGTAGGTTTGGGAAACGCTCAACTAACGCCAACCAGACATTGTTTAGGTGGCCGTACCAGTCATTTAGCGAATAGTTCTATAAAGACGTTTTTACATTTGATTTACAAGTTGCAAACATCACACAAGGATACTTTTATGTTTATTGTTTTGCGTAATAGAGATAGATCTATCCAGATATGATTTATAATCAAGAAAATCGAATTGAACACAACACACAAGACATACAGCAGACATAGACGTATAGCCTATATAACATAACTTTTGGGGGAGATTTGTGTCTTCATGTACAGGCAATGGTTACGTGTGTAAATGAGAAGAGGAAGAACATATTTATCTGGTATAGGCGCTCACTCTGCACACCTCATTTGAAAGCACTTCAACCCCAACCACTGCCATTCCTGTTGAAACCGCAGTGAAGCAGCTGGGCTGTTTCCATTTAGGAACGTGGCTTGAGGGAGAAAAAGTCTGTAACAAAGGTGGAGAGATTTTTTTGGATAATTACACAGGGTCACGTGTATCTTTTCAAATAATAAATAAAAATAAATATAAAATTTTTATTTTAATAAAGCATGCTATTGAGCAGGTTATTGAATCACCTTGTTAGTATAACTCAACTTTCCCGGCAGACCAAGAGACCCTAAACAATTGCGAAATAATTTTATGCTAATTCTTTGCAACTGGCTAAATTATTTTGCCCTCCATTTTGACACTAGGAGGAGCACCTCATCCGACCCTCAGACCAGAACTTCAGGACTACAAACAATTTGTATGGCAATATAGTTTAGTGTTAGGTTGTCTTGAGTGTTTAATTGGAAACTAATTGAACATTTTATTTTAAAATAAAAAGACATAAATAAGAGGGGGTAGCGTAATAGCGTATATAACTAAAATAATTGCCTTCAGCAATGTTCTCCTGTGTTTTGTAATTTTCCAGGTTTGAGGTGCTGATTAAGAGACAAAAAATCCATCTATGGCATCACAGCGATCATGATTTTCACTCTCCTCCTACATTTTGCCCTTTCACAAATCTGTAATGTTTTCACTGACACAGCTGATGTATTACCTGATACTGTTGCACTAACAGAAACACGATGTTGCTCATTATGCACCCCGCAGTCTTGGGCAAATAACAGTTCAATCTCCCATTCAGAGAAGTGAAATACAACCCTGCCCTTTTCCAGCCCTCATTCTTTAGATTATCCTTCTGTCCACGGTTCACACAGGCATTCCTTATTTCTACTGTAACCGAGCTAATAATGGCAGCGCAGCACAAGGTATGCATTATATTGCCAGGCAAGGAAACAGTGCTGTTTCTTTCAAGTATAGTCGTTAAACTCTACCCCTTCTTCTGCAACTGTAGTGAAGCTGAATTTCATGAAAGCCAGGCAAGGAGGACAAAGTGGTTGGACTCCATGACAGTGGTTAGGGTTCACGTCAATACACTTTCAGTCAAATTGACTGGAGTGGATTTTTCTGTGAAATGAATTCAAAACCAAGAATGCGTTGAAGACTTAAGGCAATTGCAGTCTCAACCACAGACTGGTGCTTAGCACCAATAAGCGTTGACCAAATCTTTAAACCCACAGCCCTGCCCTTCATTTTTGTTTGTTTTCTTGCATTCATTTTCCATCCAGAAGGGCTCACTGACCAAATAGGGGTCTTGCTCAAGGACTGGTTGTGATAGGCCAGGCAGCTATTGATGATAGTCCGAACTGGTGTAGGCAAGGCATTGAACCTGTAACCTCAGAGTTATACCTCACAGTCTATTTAAATATTTGGCTGCTCAACTCAGAGAACAGAAACTGTAGAATACATCACCTCATCAGTCGGCCAACCGGCCTTGTTTAGAGAGTGTTACAGCTACAACTATGACAACTAGAACAACCAGAAAATGTAAAAACATGTGTTTTATGTGCATGTGTATATGTGTGTGGGGGGTGGGTTTCTGTGCCTGAGCACCCCCATGAATCACATGAGAATTGCCCTGGAAAGATAGTTTGTGTGCTGTGCTATATAAACAGACAGTGTTGGAAAATCCTCCCTCTGATCAGACACCAAATTTACGAGTGTTTTCGTAGCAGCGTATGATTTTGAGTTTGTTTAATCAGATTGAAAAAAGCCTCAAACCATTAGACATGTTTGCGAATAAACCGCTTATAAAATCTTTGCCCGGACTTGATTTCCTTGTTACAGAGTGGCAATGTGGCAATGGCAAAGTGTTAACTTTGACAGCAGAGACAGTCTTGCACACAGGGACTGTGTGAAGACTCCAACATAATGGCTAACAGTCATCAAAACACTAACAATAATCTGATTACTTCTTATATTTGGATTACTTGACCTCAAAATTCAAACTGTTTATGTCTTTGAAAAAAGTAGTCCAATTTAAAGAGAATCTTTGAACCACCTCTTGGGAGTTGTGGCTCAAAAAAACACTGGACTGGTGTAATCTCATTACATGTAATCCGATTGTCCCTAATTCCTGCTTCTCAATGTGTTGAATACATTTGTGGAGAAAATAAATATGTCTTCAAATTCAGATCCTGGCTAAAAGTGTGCATGGGGTTGAATCCTCCCATCTCAAAATCAAACATTTGATCTGCTTCAGTATAACTATACTTGGCAGCCACAATTTTAAGACAATCAACCCAGTGTAGATGAAGGCTAAAAACAGGGCAATAAAGAAAATATATTGCTCATTCACCTTTTGTTTAGACCATACTATTTTAGTTGAGAATTAAACACTTGATTCTCATGGAAAATCAACACCGTTCCCATGTTTAATTACAGTAAATGGGCTGTATGAGCATTCTCCAAATTCACCAACTGTATCTTTATCTTTTTCCAAAGGGAACTGTGCCAGGAAAAGAAAAATATGTAAGTGCTGGAAAAGCTGTCCGCTTCTTTGTGTAAATACATCAAGATAACATAATAAGCAGGCGGACTGTTGTTCAAAGCCTCGTGAAGTGAGACAGAGGTTGACAGAGAGACTATCATTAAAGTGCTGAGAATGTGAATGCACTTAAGACAGGGTAGAATTGACACTGGGGAACCATATTTAGATGTTAGCGGGGGAGGATAAGTAAATGACATTTGAACCAGCCCGAAGGACATGCATCACAGATATATATTTTTAATTGTATGCAGGCAACTCCCTTCATAAAGCAACAGCTGCTCACTTATTGTGGTTTACTCTGTTGGAGAACAGTTTACAAATTTAACCTGAAATCGTTGGCATGGGATGTGTGAGCAACAACTAAACCTTTTAGTATGATGTCAATAATTGTTTTGGTTTGGCTTATGCGATGTCATGAAACTGTCTTCCCTTGGCAAAAGCAGTATATAATTAACAGCTGAAAATGTTATAGTGTATATAGTAGAATGTGTCTTGTGCATGGCTTAAAGGGCCCATATTGTGCAAATAGGACCATCACCATGTAAGCACATGTTGTCTGTATTTAATTTGTGGTACAATGTTCAATCTGAAAACCCAGTTTTTTATTTAAAAAAACAGGGGACTCTACAAGCCTTTTTTATTTGCAGCCCTTTGCATCACTGAGGGTTTCTCAGAATGTGCCTGCCCCAAGGTTTCTTACACAGCAGCCAATAAGAGCACAATTTCATTTTAATAAAAACACTGCCCACAGAAAACAGCCTGTTCTTGCAGAGGGGTTGAAAAACAGAACACTTTTTTTTTTCTCACAAACAATTACATATTTTAAACATCACAATATAAATATTACAAATAATATAATAAAGAGCTTTAGAATTGTTTCATTTGCTAAAAAGGGTGAAATAAAGTTTTGACTTGAAACTCAGACTCCAACACTTTCCCTCCCACACTTGTGCTGACTGGCTCATATTCATTTCTACCCCTCCCCCTACAGCTTTCATAGGCTCACATGTTATATATCCATCCATAACTTTTCATTTTTGTTACAGCACTATCTACAATCAGGTCATTTAGCAGGCGCTTTCATCCAAAGCGACCTACAATTACATGGTACTACATGGAGCAGATAGGAGTTAGGCATCTTGCTCAAGGATGCTTACAGGTAGGCCAACTCTGGAACTCGAACCCATGACCTTCCGGATTGTAGTCCAAAACCTAGACCACTAGACTATCCTATCCTATCTAGGGGAATATTCTTTAAAACAAAACTAATTTCAATCAATATTTGTTGAGCTATAGCTACAATCTCAAAATTTCTGCACTTATGCACTCAAATAATGTTGGATTTTAATAGTGTTAATAGTCTTTTATAGTTAATTGTCAAATAGGAATGGCACAAATGCATACTACTGTTTTGAGTTTTGTAGAGTGTAGCAGAGTTCCAGTGCTTCCACAGATCCCTGTAAAGCTATAGATGCGTAGGTCTAGATTGATGTGTGGCGTGTGCATGTGCTTTGTCCAATCTTGTGAGAATAGTAAACAGACATCACACTTGGAACCTAGCACCATAGTTTCCTCATTTCTGGAATTATGTTGTTTTCGAGAATAAGGTACAGGTAATTACATTACCCACACTGCTATGCTATACGACAACACTTAAAATCTCTATTATCAGTGGGGAAAATATGAACCTGTCCATAGTGCCAGTATCTAAAACACAAGACTTAAAAGTTGTGTTAAACAGGTCTCATTTGTTATGGTAAATCATGAAAAGAAGTTTGGAGGCTACGAGGATAAATCTATAAATGTTTGTTTTAGGTGATGTGTTTTACACACATATTTTAATGAATCAAATTTGAACCCTTCTTAATAGATTATTATATTTTTTAATGCTAAATAGACTTCCCTTAACCTCTCCGCTATATCTTGCCAAAAGCTCCAGCTGTATCTAGCTGACTGGACGAGGATATACACTGACCCCCGTTTATTGCAAATATTTTCTAGCCTATAAATTACAAAATACAACAAAATGTGTGGCAGGAATTCTGTGATGTGAGGGATCAGATCCAGTTCTGCAGGAATATAGTTACTGGAACAACAAACCTACAATGACATCACCCTCTTAAAACGAATGGCAATTATTCAAAAACATATGGCAGTTGGCCGCATGGGTAACGCACTCCGAAATCTCTACTCACAACACTTTGTGGGGTTGGGTGAGTAAGAAAACAATTGTTTCTCTGTTTCTCCGTCTCCTTTCAGGATGTAAGCCCCCCCCCCCCCCCCCA
>JAODLI010027203.1:0-20514 GCA_027575585.1 Percopsis omiscomaycus | reverse complement strand
TTTGACTGAACATTTCATTTCACAGCTCTCACTTTGCGGAAAAAATATCGGGATATATATCGTATATCGATATTCAATCTAAATATATCGGGATATGACTTTTGGTCCATATCGCCCAGCCCTAGTACCAACGTTCTTGTCATAGCAACCACTCCTGTGCCCGGACCATTCATCAAGGGTGCAGCTGGTACACGTCTCTAAGGCTATTCCCTTAGGTTTGACTCCAGTGGGACAAGCTGCGGCGCAGAGAAGGGGAATAAAACAACATCCTCCTACCTCCCTTTTTTTTTTTTGTCTTTATTCCCTGTGGCACTCACCATAGCGCAAAGTTCATCTCTGCCTGAAGCCAACACTTCAGGGACAGCACTGTATGTGATAATAACAATTTGCAGAGGGTCTGTAATTGCCAATGACAACCAATAGAGACAAATGCATTTGAGCACAAATTTACAACAAAGATGAGTACTGAGACTGGATTAGCAAAAGTCAACAGCAATAGAACAAACAGTGGAGATAGACAACACAGAGAACAAACTAGTTGAGGGCTTCCAGAGAAACTAGAAATCTAGACCAAGAGCTAACCGCAACAACAGTGCAACAGGTTTGGCATGGTATTAGGATGTTAAAAAGAATATACAAAACCAGCCTGTTTCTTCCCCAAGTCCCCCGCACGAATAGATTCAATGTGACATAACAGAGGGGGAGGGGCCGCCCGGGCCTTTTGTTGTGGACCTTGTCCAACTAACGTTAGGTTCTTTCTCCAGCGAAAAATTCCAAGAAAGTAGTTAAGAAAGTCGCTAGTCTAAATTCCAGTAATTTCCTTACAAGGGTAACAAGTTACACGTCCTTGGCACCAAATCTTTTATCTACAGAGGCAAACTTTATTAGAATAGCGTTATATTCCTGACGTTTGAGTCATTTAGCTCTTCAAATTAAACCATAAATAGGAAAGGGCCATCGGAGCTACGCTAACGTGATGAGCATGCTCATTGCCAAAAAAACATTTTCGATGTATACATTCAATTCATAGTGGGGGGTGTGGACTGATGTTGAGCTTACATAAACTAGCCTGTGAAGCTAATTTTGATGTTAACTTATGCGCAAAGTTCTTAGTTTGGCTTCTATCGGCTGTAAAACTACTTAACACACACACAACATTCACATTACGTAATTTACTTCGAACTATAAGTTAGCCGTTCCTTGCCAGCTGTTAGAGACAGCCAAGCTAGCATCTGAACTCCTTAGTTAGCTAACTAGCTAGCTAGCTAGCTAGCTAGCTACAAGCCACAACATACAGTGGCTTTCATTTAACGTTACATTTGCGTGTGTCACTCTAATCCAAAGAGCCTCATAATTGAGTAGCAGTAAATATTTCTGATAACAGCCGCTTACCCGATGTGTTTTAAAATTGATGGTGAGAAGGATATAATGTATGCGACTCTCGCCTTGTGAATCCACTTAGCGCAGGATGGACTTCTGGACAGCACAGTTGTAGTAGTAGCCGTGATTATAGTCTCCACCTCTTCCCGAAAGCATAGGAAGACATATGAGGGAAAACTCGAAACATTGCACATAATACACAAAGGGAGGATGAAGAGCATAAAATCATGAGGATAAATGGGTGGATGAGTAAACGTAACTCATAAACGTGGAAATTATGTAGAAACCCCATTTGAATAAAAAACGATATTAATAAGAACAACGATAATTGTACATCTCATTATTTTTCAAGGATATTATTCCGAACATTTATCGGTCTAAATCAAAACATATTTGAGTGTAGTTTTGTTCCATTGTTTTGCGTTTCAAAGACTTTCAAAGTCTTTTAAAGACTACGTGCTTTTCCATGAAAGCTTATCATCCCACAGCAAAATATTAATTTGCAACTGTTTTCCAATAGGATAGAAGTAAACGTAAACGTTTTATATGCTCTTACTGATGCTGACAGGCTTATTTTGATGTGATTGTGACAGCGATGTATACCTGCATTCGCCCTGAACACCACATTGGACCAAACCTCAAACCTTTGATATTAGGCATATCCCAATACCCAGAATGTACCAGTCTGCCCGTACCTTTTTGACCAGAGCACAGAATGGGAAACTGCCTATAACTAATAATAATGGCTACTACTTTTAATATAACAACCAGTTATAACAATAATAACTATCTTATTTGCTCACATACAGTAGCGTGCCTTTGATCCAACAGTAAGAAAACCTCCTCCACCTTGTGGTTTAAGGGAGGAACTGTAACCTTTTCGTGAACCGCTTTGACGTGAGCCATGTGTATATATCTTCAGGTCCGCCGATAGGGGGGGACAAACGGGTCTGTTGTCCCGGGCCCAGGGTAATTATGGAATAAAAAAAATAAAAAAAAAGCAGCAGAGGAGAGGAAGAGCAAGGGAAAATGAGAGATCTGGGTGTGAGGGGGCCCATCTAAAATTATCTCATCCCGGGCCCAGGCAAGACTGTCAGCTGGCCTGCCTGCCTGTCTGCATATCTATCTATATCTATAGATATATCTATATCTATATATCTATATATATCATCTGAGGTGTCTGTATTTTCGCAGCATTTTTACCAACCAAAATCTTCAAAAAGGAAAGAAAAACTTTTTATTGAAAATGTCTTTAATGTATTTTTCAGTTTTGTTCCGGGAATTGAATACATACAGATACAAATTCTCTGGAGTTATTCTACCTACAGTCAAGTCAGATATACTCAGAAACCTTCAGAGGGCCTTTAAAACCACCACATTGAGTGGGTATATATTGTATATGCCAGTGTGTCTTTACAAATGTGGAGTCTCAGGCCCCCCAGTTGACTTTAAACCTTGTAACGCAACAAATGCAAACTTAGTCCAAGGTTAATACAAGTCAGGGTCTGGGGACAGACAGGGAAGATATTTCAGATGCAGACACACACCACAACTCCAAACCAACTGTGTGCGGGCGAGCTGTCTACTACTTGTAGAACTCATGTTCTTGTTCATCCTTCTTGATAACAGTCTTGTAAGCTTTCTCAAAGTCCTTGGCCAGGACAATGTACCTGTTCTCACGCACGGCCAACATGCCAGCCTGGATTGGAAAGTGGGCAAAAGGGAGGAACAGTGACTTTACAAAGTGAGTTTAATTAAGATGCTATGGATGGGGAAATAAAACACCATGTACATTTGAACCCCAATAACATGGAAGAATAATATGAGCTTTGCTCACCTCCTGGCAGATAGAATTAATATCAGCTCCTGAGATTTTGTCTGGTCTTGCCACATCTGCACATTAGTCAAGGATAACTGCATAAACACACACCAATTTTTTTAATACATAGCCTACTAGCAGGTACTACTAGCAGGGTACTATTTACAGCTAGGGTCCCTCCTCAAAAAGATGAGCCAAAATCTACTCTTGGGGACTCTTGCCAGAGCTGAAATTGCCCACCTGCATGTGTACATAGGCTAATTGTAAAACCGTATACATTTCGTATACATACATACATCATTTTGACTCAATCATAACTTTCAAAATGATACTGGGATGATACAGGAAGAATAATCTCTCTGTAACAAGATCATCTTTTCAGGCTTAAAGGATACAGTCCTCCAAGTCAACCTCCTCTGACAGGTTCATCTTGCTGGTGATGGTGGAGAAAATAAGGCGTTTCTGTCTGCGGTCCGGCAGGGGGAACTCAATCTTCCTGTCCAGGCGGCCAGGACGCAACAAGGCTGGGTCCAGTGTATCTGCTCTGTTGGTGGCCATAATCACCTGACAGAGGCCAAATGTTAGTGGGACTGCACAGTCTTATTCCTTAAATTTAACAGTTGAGAAAAGTTTTGTTCAACCTATTAATTGTAAGATAACAGCTTTCATCATTCTTTTTCAAAAACGTTCACCTGACAACTAGGGGAAAATACAAGAAATAAACAGTCAATCTATTTAATGACAGGGGGTTTTAAGGTATGAAAAACTACCGTCTCTATAGAATTGTGGGTAAAATGTCCATTTGAAAAGGATAATCACATTGCACAGTGACTGGCATAGTAAATGGTTGGCAGGAGAGAAGGCTTAGGGTCAGGCTCTGCCATTTTATAAACTGCATTGTGGGTAGTGTGTTGCTCATGAACGTTTCGTTCTTTGCGAACTAATCTTTTATATGACTTTGTAATGAGTTGTCTCAGTGACTGATTCGTTCATTTTCACGCATGCGTAAATGGTCTTGGACTCTTGCGTTCACTCGTCGTCGCATGCAGCTGCACAAGAGAGCAACAGCGCCGCACTAACTAGCTTTAAAATTACAAAAATGACTCGAAAAATGATTAGTTCTGACCGAGATTCAAAGATCTGAGTCAGTAATTGTGGGTGAAAGAGTAAGCACATAAGGAGAGGAAAATCCCATCTGTCTAACAGAAGCTCTACACACAGTTTACCTTGACATTGACGTTCTGGTCAAAGCCATCCATTTGATTGAGCAGCTCAAGCAGGATTCGCTGCACCTCTCTGTCAGCTACAAGAGAAAAGGGATTTAGATAAAGCTGAACTGTGAGACTCTACCAAGGGTGGCTTATTAGATGGGCGCCTCACAGCATAGGAAACTTAAAACGATTACAAATAGGATGTTTTTGGTAGCTACTTAAAATTCACTGTGAAGGGATTTAAGTACAATGGTTATTCTTTCAGCAGTTCAGGCTGCGAGGGGAGAGTAACTGATAAACTAACAAATAATTTTTCTAATAATGGGTTGACCCCCCACCCAAAAACAAAAAAACTTTCCATCTTCAGGCTAGTAAATGGATGCGTGTGAAGAGTTTACAAATTGATGGTATACATCTTTTACCTAATTAATGTTTTGCATCAATCAAAGCACACAAAGGCTTAGAACAGGATTGACTTGTACCTCCGGTCTGTGCGTCAAAACGCTTTGTGGCAATGGCGTCAATCTCATCAATGAAGATGATAGCCGGGGCGTTCTCTTTGGCCAGCCTGAAGACATCACGTACCATTCGCGGGCCTTCTCCCAGGTACTTCTGGACAAACTCTGAGCCTACCACACGGATGAATGCCGCTGGTAGGACAGGAAGAGTACGCTATGTAACACACATCATACACGACTGATTACACTACATTGTAATGTAAAATGAGTGCAGTGAGGAGGGCCTACCTGTAGTATGGTGGGCCACAGCCTTGGCCAACATGGTCTTGCCACATCCTGGAGGTCCGTACATGAGGACACCCCTGGGAGGGTCAATACCAATCTGAGAGACATTTGTCAAGATCGTCAATGGACCACTCAACTGTATTTCTGGCACAAAGGCTGTCACTGAGACACAAAAACCTCTCAGTATATAATGGAGGGTTTGAATATTATTGTGGGTTTTAAGACATAATATACAATAGTATATTTAAAATGCTAAATATTTCAATAGGGGGTTTAAAAGATACGACTATCAGATGTAGTGAAGAAATTATATGACAATTGTTTGACAAATAGAGCTTTCAACAACATAGCTCAAAACATTATGTAACTTCCTAAGATTTTTTTTCCCCAACTGTATCTGACAGACTGTGGAGACTCAAAGGCCAAACGTGAACACACCTGCTTGTAGAGCTCAAAGTGTGTAAGGGGCAGCTCCACTGCTTCACGAACTTCCTGCTTCTGAATGTCCATACCTCCAATGTCAGCGTACATCACATCAGGCTTTTGATCTGGAAGGGGATAACACACAGCTAACATTAACAGGCAAAGGGTGTAGCTAGCAATAAAACCAAAGGCATTCAACAAGGACTGAACATAACCACCAAAAAAGGGCATAATTTACAAGCAACAATAAATTAATAAGCTACTATGTGACTGTAAATGCAACAGTATAGGTTTAGGTGGGGAGCCTGTTTATTTAAAACAATTGTGTACAAATTCAACAAGGTGTACCAGGGAGAATTAAGACGAAAAACTTTTTTTCTTTCTTGTCGTTACATCATACTGATAAAACAGGAACATAAGGTGCTGTTAGGTCGAGGGTCGGACCTGAGGTTAGCATCATGATGCTGCTGTCTGCCTCAGGAGGGAGTACATCCACCAGGGCGTTGCTGTGCTTGTGCAGGGCCACTGAGGCATTGGGCTTCAGCAGCTCTCTGTCAATGGTGCTCAGGATGCGCACATAGTAGTTGGAACCTGCGAGAGGAGAAGAAAGGGAAGGTGGACATAAAAAAAAACTTTTCTACACCTAGGCTAGTTGTGCTTGTGTACTATAAAAATAAACATATGTCATTGCAGAACGAAGAGGACTTGAGAGCTCTGAGCAGATACTAATAATACAAGTTATTGTGTCTGTAAACCTATTGGATTTGTTACCGTTAAAATTCTAATACCATGACTTTATTGGCTATCAATTTTCTTTTTGTCTACTTCATCCTGGCAAAGATACAATTGTACTGTGGTCCAGATGGAACACCAACAAACCAGGCCAACAAACATCCGACAAGTTATAGGGACAAAAAAAAAAAGTCGCGCAAGTGAAGAATTGGTGCATCCAAAGGAATTGCAAACAGGTTGTGCATAGTACAGTATATTTCGTTTTAGCATTGTGGGGTTCAAACTGACAAGTTGCCTCTACCTCATTCATGGTATTCCTATTCTATTTACTGTGTACAGTCATTTTAAGCGCTCAAAGATAATAGCTAATGTAAACACTGAAAGCTAATAACTTGGTTATTTGTTTGTAGGCCTACTTTGCAAATTGTTAGTTTGTAGTAAAAAAATTACATCTTACAAAGTACCTTGTTAATTGACAAATAAAAAGGGTACACACAATAGAAATATTAACTTTTTTTTAACCAAACAAAATAATAAATAAATCATTATATTTCAGAATGTAATTATAACAATTATCTTTTTTGCTTTTTCCTATGCCAAGCCTTTTTTTTTTTAAGCATTTACTGTAGTGCTACTTGGAATTAGTATAGGTCAATTATAGTATCTATATTACCATATGTTCCTACTAAAACATTACATGTTGACAGAGTCATATAAGCTTATATTGATACCTGTGGTAGATCCAACAATGGCGGTGTTTTGGTCCACAGCCTCCAGAAACTGGCCGATGACCAACGGGATGCTCTGTATCCTCTTTACCTCCTCCTGGGCATGGAGGAACTCCTTCTTTAGGTTCTTCTGTTCATCTTTTATGTACTCTTCCTGCACCTCCAGAAACTCAAGCTCCTGTTGCAACTTCTGCAAATGATAAAACAAAGAAAGATGGCCGATTCAAGTTTAAAATCTCAAGGAGGCTTTACATATTTTAATGCAGTAGTAGTAATTCCCTTGCTACATTGCATTACCACTAGTGAAAAATTACATTGTATGGTTATTTCAGTCAATACAGATGAAGAATTTGTTACCTCTGTTATTGATATGCACTTAGTGTCTATCATTATAAAGTAAAAACGAATAACGTGGGCACACTGGCGTCAGACCTTATATCGACTGTAAAGATCCTCAATATCTTCTGGTTCTGGTGCCAGGAAGGACAGGCCCGTCTGAGGTCTGGAGCTCAGCATAGCTGGCACGTCGTCCTGTGTACCGTACAATAAATAAATAAAAAACAAAACAATAACGTTACATCTGTAACTTACGCCGGACTGCTCAGCCTTGTTTTGTTCAGCTAGGACAAACGTTACATGTTCAACCTAATCAATATTTTCGTGTGATCTTATTATAATAATGGGGAAATAAAAAATATTATTAAGCTTTAGTTTACTCTTAATACTTATCTCGCTAAAAAAATATTAATATTAAGTAGTTAACAAAAGCCTACAACGTAAATAGCTGCCGTTAGCCGACTAACTTAGCTGCCATGTATTATAAGCCAGATGCTAGCCACACAGCATAGCAGTTTTAAGAGCTCAAGTAAACGTTAGATATTTTCACTTCAAATACTGCCATAGTAAACGACAGAACATACAAGGATACACCCATGACAAAAACCAAGACCTGTTTAGAAACAATTCGTTTACGGTTAGGTTTTCCAACATCAAGCTAATATGTGCAGCTAATAACAGCTAACGTTATATTGCATGACTTAGCATTCACATTGCCTAGAGCGGACAATGAATTGGCACGTCTAGAATAGAGTCATCTTAAGCTAAAATATAGATAAACATAAGAAAAACGTCGTTTACTTCTTCACCGGAACTCAAACATTCAATATAATCTTAGAAACGTATACAGATATATGAATTCTAGAAATCTGACACAATCTTATAAATCCATACCGGGTTCTTTTCTACAGCTACAATGTCCTCCATGTTGAATTAGCCTACGCTTACGTTCGACGTTTTACGTTTTACGTAAAAGTGGACCGGGGCTATGGGTAGTGGAGTTTGTTGCAGCAATGTAGTCTACTTTACCTTCCCATTAAATTTTTTGCATGCCATTTCTCGCCTCTTAACGCTCAGTAAAAGCTCATACAAGGCATATGTTACAATACCACCGAGCAGGTCTAGACAGACATGTATGATGAAAGAATAAAAATGTACATAGACACATTTTAAGCCTTTAGGGAACGTCACGATAGGAGGCATAGAAAGTGGTTTAGGAGTAAATATTAAAATTTTATACCTGACTCTATTATAAATATTATAATTGTTAGGCACTGTGTCTATTAACTACCAATCCATCAGTAAGCAAAAATCTTACCTATCTAATCTGTCTAAATCTAACAGGAATCAAATATTCAGGAAGCAAAGTGATTGGGTTATAGGCTATGCTCGCTCCTGTCCATGGGGGTTAATCCAGGATAGGAACCCATTTGACACCAAATTCTATCAAATCATATGGAATAGACACCTGTCCAAACCCTGCTCACTCAACACTGGTGTTCCAAAAGGGTATGTGTTGGGACCCTTACTCTTTTCCTTGTACACCAGATCTCTAAACTCTGTTATCTCATCACACAGATTATCCTACCACTGCTATGCCAGACACCCAACTCTACCACTTCTTCCCTCCCTCTGACACGCAGATCGCAACTCAGATCTCTGAATGTCACTCTGACATCAGTGTTTGGATGTCTTCACATCACCTCAAGCTCAACCTCGATAACACTGAGCTACTCCTAGAGCCTAGAAGACACAGCTGTGTCCTCCTCTCCAACTGTGAAGGTTCTCGGATTGATCCCGGACAACCAACTGTCTGACGCAGCCAACATCGCCGCAATGACTTGTGCCTGCAGATTTTTCCTCTGCAATATCAGAAGGATATTGTAAGGCTGTTCCTCACAAGAGAAGCAGCATAGCTCCTTGTCCAATCCCTAGGCTACTGGCCTCTGCTACAATACCCTTACAGTGCGTTCCAAATACTGCAGCACGTCTGGTATTCAACCAATCCAAGTTCTCCCATGTAACCACCTTCTTCCGATACCTACACTGGCTCCCCATAATGGCCCACATCCTATTCAATACACTGCTGTTGGCCCCCGCTTAACCTCCTAACAATGGTCAGGTTCCAGGCCCCACCCAGAGTGCTTCGATCTACCACCTCGGCTGGTCAGCTGGCACCTCCGTCGCTACATGGGCATAAGAGTCGCTCAGCTCAGTCTCTACTCTTTGCTGTACTGACACTGCAATGGTGGAATGAGCTTCCTGCAGCAGTCAGGACAGCAGAGTAACAACCCATCTTCTGCAAGAGAATTCTTTAGAATCCACCCAGGTGCCTCAGCCACTGACCTCTCATAATGCTCCCAATAACCAAAGTTCTCTATGATTCTTTATCTTGTCTCTATCACTATATTTAAAAAAAAATCCTTCTCTTTCCTGCTCTATGTTAAGTTCAGCTCTTTATTTTTTAAATTTAGCACTTGGCACAGTATTTAGGTTATTAGCAAATAATTGGAGGATTGAATTATATATTAATAATGGTGCTGTCATTATTCGAACAGAATGTTGTCCATGTGACTGAACGAATCTCAGGTTTTGGTGAAATGTCGACTACTGTCCAACTGAGGCTCAAACATGTACAGTTTGTATTTCTCCAATAGTCCCACTTGCCATTACTAATAAACGTGCATTGTTTGTGGTGGGAGAAAAGGTCAGATGGCATGGGGCGTGGGGGCGTCGCAAATTTGCATATTCATAGAGCCTGGCATTTTCAATGGGGGTGAAAGTGTAGAAATACTGTTTAGTGGTTTTATGTGGTACAGTATATTGAACTATTCAATGAATTTAACTAAATATTCAATATAGAGTATGCTTTAAGGCATTAAAAACTAACTGTTGGGGTACTTTAAGGGTTAATTCATTCAGCCTAACAAGCTTATACTATTCTCCTGTATTCTCCAAAAAAAATAAACAGATAGAGTAGCCTAGATTTCAGGTTCTTTGTTTCACACCTCAGGCATGACATAATTCTTCCCTTTTGCCCTACAATGTGTAGAACATGCAAACAGTAATTGTAAAAGCGTCTGCTAAATTACCTAATTGTGTCGAATTGTAATTCTAAATTTTAACATTGCAATGCTAAAGAAAATAGCCAAATTTGCAATGCCTGAACTAAAGGGGCGGATTTCAATTTCGGTGTAGATGTGTAGACAGGATGTGGAGGAGTACATAACCACACAACCTCCATTGTCACAAGAAAAATAATGGCCTCATGGCATCGCAACCTAATGTGTGAGACACTGATTCTTCTCTACACATTGCTGTCAGGTAAACTTGATCTGTACTTTGAAATTGTATTCCAACAATCAAAAGAAATAACACGTTTTCTGTAGCCTATATGTGTAGTGGAACAAATATTTGACACATGCAACACTAATGTCTAACTCCCAACAATTGTGATATATTACATGTTTTCATTTAAACTCCCTTTTTTCCCCAGGTACCCATGCACACATGATGGTTGACCAAACACCAGTGATTGTGGCTTTACTGGCACATGATGTAATACTACAGTGTCATCTTTTGTACTCCTTTGAGTTAACCAACTTAATTATGTATTGGGAATATTTAAGTTGTAACACGTCAGTAAAGCTGTGGCCCCCTACCCCCAAATATAAGGGACGCATGGAGCGTCTGGAGAAGGACGCCAAGTCCTCAAACAATTCCATATTATTCAAGAATGTCCAGTGGGGTGACAGTGGAACATACAAATGTAAACTTTCAGTGTCCAAAAAAGGAAAAGTAGGTGAGAGGGTTATTGGAAATGGGACTGTGCTGAGAATTCATGGTAATTATCCTTTTGTTTTTTAAAGATCAGCTCTTAGAATATTAAGCACTTTGACAGATTTTAGGCTGCTAGCAATTCATTAATGTTTTGTGGAGTGAATGATAACTTCCAAGTAATGTAGGCTACTAAAAATGCAAAAGTGCAGTAACCTAGAACAAGTGATATGATGCTGTCCTTATTCTTGGAGAATGTTATTTGAAAAAAGTGGGGGTTCATTTAACCACTTCAACTGTTGACTAAATGTAGGTCACTTTGGATAAAAGCGACTAAATGCTAAATGCTGTTAATGTAAATCTAAATGTAAGTAGCTTAGGTGTATGTGTCTTTGTTTCCAAGATATTTGAAAGAAGTTGTCTATTCCCAATGATCCTTAAAGGATTGGTTCACTTTTTTAAACTTTTTTAATGGTTCTATGGTGCGGCACAATTTCACTAATAGCTTTTGTATTGAGAAATTATGATTCTGCTGATGCTTCTGATGTAATGTAATTCATATAATTCATTATAGTTCAAAGAGCAACTGTTTACTTTAAGCCTTCAACTCATGATCATTTTTTAAAAACAGTAAACTCACGGAATAGTTGTGTATCGTATCGTCATTTGATAAAATAAAGGAAATTAACATTGGCACTGCTGCATATACGCCACTAGATGACAGTATAAACGTTCTTTTCAGGCAATAAATACTTATTAAATCTTTATATCATGCCGTCTGAATTGTTTGTAATCTTTCTGTGTAATTGTATTCACACGTGTGTTTATTCATGCTTGTTCATTTCAGATACCATGTACTTCAATATCACCGAGCAGAACAGCACTCAACTCCACTGTACCGTAAACGTGTCACCCGATCCAGGGTTTAATTTGTCCATGTCCTACAGTGGACTCATACTATTTCAATCTGAACTGAGAGACAACATCCATGGTCTTCCCTATGTTTCACTCTCTGGGAACATTTCTCTTACACATACAGGACAATATGAATGTCAGCTCTATCTGAACAGCACTCTGATACTTACGAAGATCTTTCACTATAACCTCAGTGGGTACATTAAGGGTCTTCGTTATGTATCCTCCATGATACATAACGTGACACAACCATGTTTCTGTTTAATTAAATAAAAAGCCAGTAATGTTTTGAACAATTTTTAATGGAATTTGTCTTGTAAATTTCCCCTAACATTTCAGGTTAGGGGCTGAAACTTTGTCTTGTGAAGCCTTTGAGGGCAGCATACAAATAAGATTCATGGTATTGTTATATTTATGGTATAATTTATGGTATAGCAAAATAAATTGTGTACCCCTACCAACTGAAAATGGAATTTTAACCCTTGGAATTTCAGCAAGAAAGCTTTGCATATTGGCAAGTAGGAGTGTGATATAAGTTCTCACCAGTGATTCTATGTTTTCCAGAGCCAGCACAGTTAACAAAATACCCAGAACCATGGCTACTATACCTGGCTCTCCTGGTGATTCCTGCAACGGTGCTTATGGCCCTCCTCCCTGCCCTGCTATGGTACACCTAATGCAGGTACTGCCAAACCGGGCCTGACAGAAAATAGCAGGCAGAGCCACAACGATTCACTTATTTTATCACTTGATAAAAAAAAAAAGTAGTCTTTATAATATAATATTATTCATGACCAGAGATAATGGTTTTGACACAATGTATGTATGCATATGTTTACATAGGCTACATACTGTATATAGTAAATATGGTGGTAATAATATGTATGTAACCTACTGTAGATATATGATGTACATACAGTATATATCCATTACCTTCTTCTCACACCAAGGAAAAGTGTCAAATCTGCTTCAGGGACCTGAAAAAGATCAACAACAACTTAACCCTTACTTGCCCGACCGTTCCAATTTCGCGTTTTCAATTTTTTCAGGAAAAAAAGTAGACACCATCCACTTCCTCCTATCCAGCTCCTCCACCCTGCCTGCCCTGACTGCTGAGCCACAGCCTGGGACTTCCCAACCTCTTTGCTGTTTCTCTGACATCTCACAGTGTGCACTGGACTCCTTCCCCACAGCCCTGGTAAAACCGTCGTGCCATAAGTTCCCTGATCACTCAGGTCGTCAACCACTCCCTCCAGGCTGGCCATGTTCCATCTACACTGTCATCAGGCCATTTCTCAAAAAACCCATGTTGGACCCAGAAGCCTCTACAGGTCAACTACAGGCCCATCTCCAACCTTCCATTCCTTTCCAAGGTGCTGGAAAAAGTAGTTGCCACACAGCTTCAGGACCACCTAAAATGAAACAACCTGTTGGCCTGCTGGCCACAGCACGGAAACAGCTCTGGTCAGGGTCACAAATGACCTGCTGATGACGGCAGACGCTGGCTCCCCATCTCTTCTCATTCTTCTGGACGGAACCGCAGCGTTTGACACTGTGGACCACAACCATCCTCCTTCACCGTCTCCACAATCAGTCTTTCTGACTCTGTCCACACCCGTTGGTGTCCGTCAAGGCTGTTTATCCTCTACATGCTTCCCCTCGGCCGTGTCATCAGCCGGCGTGGAATCTCATTCCACTGCTATGCTGATGACACTCAACTCTACCTCAGGACAAACCCAATCCCCTCGGTTGCCCTGCCATCATCTACTCTGATCACCTGCCTGGAGGAGAAAGCTGTTCCTTGAATGCAACGACTTACAAGAAAAATATTCATCTTGACCTTATCGGATGATAAAATTGAACTCCATTTATACTGTTGCTGTGATAGAAGCTAATCCACATAATATAAAAAGGTTGTTGTTATTACAGTGGATAAAGACGTTTGTGTCAGTGCAGAAAAGCAGTCAGGACAGGACATCCTCATATACTGGCGTAATGAAATGGCCTAAACACAACATTTGGGGAGAAAAATGCAGCATATTTGTGTGTGTGTAATGTGTATGCATTATGTGTAATGTGTATGATAAAGATTATAATGAGGTTTGGACATTTTGGTTAATCATAAATATATTAAATGTTAATCATTTCATTGTGTGGCTATTTTAACAAGAGGGACACATTGATGTGGTTTATTTAGGATTTAGCAGGGCTGCAAGCACGTGGGGATTTTCGTGGGAGAAAACATCCCCTAAATTAACAGTTGCCATAACAACTGCTCTATAGCCTACCTCTCTCCCATCCTCCCTCCCTCTCTACCCTTGTGCTGCAATGCATCACTCGTGTGCTCGCTTCATCCACCACCCCATCCCAAATACTGATTACGCGGCACCCGTCCAGTGGTAGACCGCGAAATTTCGCGAACACGTCAGGGATTGTTTGTAGCAATTTGTCGTACCGGTCATCTCCTTCTAAAGGATATGCGAAAATGCGGATCTCAAGACGTTTTTGTACATGTGTCTGATCTCGAGGGAGATGAAGGCGTTTCGTCGAGTCAAAAACACAGCACGCCACGCTTTGTCCGCGGAAGAGTTTGGTCCCAGTGTGACGGAGAGACCTGCCTATGACTGGATAAACTTCTGTCCACCTTTAACCTCTGTATAGGACAAGACGTTTCAAGGAGACCACCGGATAAGAGGATTTTGATACAGAGGTAGCATAGGGGTAGGGAAAAACACTGAATATTTCACGGCCCGGAGTCCGCTCGAATTTTGACAAGAGACAAAACGGACACGTTATCTCGAATAATATTAATTTGGACGGATTTATATTATTGCGCTCGTTGAAATTCCTTTGACTAGCTTTTGTTATTTTTGTGCCTGTACTAGTTCACTCACGTAGCCTATACAGTCCCACCCTTGCGTACCTAGGCTACACTGTTGGAATATAGCATGAAAGCTATAGAAGATCTATTTACAAAATTCTCAATATGTTTGTAATGCATGTCTTATTACCAGTTTTAGCGAGCAGTAGCCTACGACTAGAAGCCGCTGTGAAGTAAAGCCTATAAGCACCCAGGTCTTGATGAACAAACGAGTCTAAATGGCTCAACCTGTTTAGCAGATTAAAACAGCTAGTGTTTTCATTTCAAATAGCAATTAGTTGAACAATAGGTATGTTGTGATGATGCTATTCGTACCATAGAACCAAAGCAATAATATTGGTATATAAGAAAAGGATTCAAGGAATCAAAGGATTTTCTTCCATACTTCCATTTTCCATTTCATTCACACTGCGGTTCTATCTATAGCATTATCCTGCTCAGGTCATATGTGTAGTCATGTATGGTAAAGGAAAGAAAAAAAGTCTTCCCAAATGCAGAGGCAAGCAAGTGATTTTCACTGACTAGCCTGCAAGTCATTTCAGCTCATTGCACAGTTCTGTCTTCCATTATCTGCACAAATCCCGTCGGACACCTTAATATCATCAGCAAATCTTCAACTCTTCCAGAACCTTCCATCGCCAGTCGCATTCACTCCACATTAGTACGCCTCGGGACGGAACACACCCTGTCCCGCGACCAGAGGACGGGAGGTCTTCTGAGAGGGTTTTACCTCCCAGGAGGGGGGGGAATTCACTACCTCTTGGATTACATCTCTAAATCGAAAGAGACTTCTTCTGCTTCCATTCTGAGCTCCCTGAGATCCACCTGTTGGAGAAGCTGCAGAGACTGCCCTGGTCTGCCCTTTCAATCTGTGTGTCTTTTCTCTCTGAGGCGTGAACGCGTGTGCGTGTGTGTGTGTGTGTGTGTGTGTATTGGCGTCCATTAGAATCGACAGCCTTTCCCCGGCCAGGATGACTGCTGTCCATGTGCTTCTGTCGCTTGCCATCATGGCGCTGCAAGGTGAGTTGGCTGTGGGTTGGTTGCCCATGGTGATTGGCATGCATGAGCCATGTTCTGGTGACCCTTTGTTGACCGTTTGCTGCCAAAGCAGCTGTTTTCTACCGTCTGATATTTTTCACCTTCACCATACGTAGCTGAAGTCGTTGTTTGTGTTTGGTGTGTGTGTGTGTGTGTGTGTGTGTGTGTGTGTGCACGCGCGTGTTAGATAGAGCTGGTAACGTCTATATGCGTTTACTTGTGCTCTCCTCCTGCGTGCAGAGGGACGGTGCGTCCACATACAGATGTGTGTGCGTGCTGTGCAGCATTGTTGTGCTTCGTTGCTCACTAAAAGCCTTATCCAGATGTTCCAGTTTTATTCTGTGCAGAGTAATGAAATGAGGCCATGTGGTGGCGTTTTAATGGAGGACACACACACATGGAACAGTCCAGAACAGTGAAAATTTTGCCGGTGTCTGTGTCACTCACAAGGTGTTACGTCCCCGTTATATTTATTATACAAATCAAATACAAATTTATACAAATTTCCCTCATCTGAGGGAAATACCAGATGAATGACCTACTACAGTAATGATTTGTGGATTTGAATTATGAATACATAATATACAGTATATTCCATTTGGTGCTATTCCGCCCGTCTGTGTGTATTATAACCTAAAAACACTCCATGTGTTTAGAATAGTTCTTGACATTGGTCTAATAGGGTTTAGTTGAACTAAGGTAATACCAGTATTACTTGAAAACGTGATTATTGTATACAGCAGAACTAAAAGCAAAACAAAATAAAAACATTACATTTAAAGATGTACTGTACCAGGGAGCATATCTTTGCTAGCAAGCTGCCCCATGTCTCCTAGTCTGACCCTAGAAGCAATACAACCACAATGCATAACAGTTAAATTCTAAGAGAGAGGGTTTGGTTTGCCATTTTGTGTAATGGAATGCAGCAGATAATGGAAACAGACAGTGGAAGAGCATTAGTAGTAGCATTAATAGATCTCAGTTCGGTAGCCTGTCTAGAGGGTTAGTTGAAGACTAATAGTGAGCAGTCTGGAGCCAGGTAAGGTATGATAATAGGTATACTGGAGTACTGTACATATCAAACAAAACACCCCACCTAAGATTCAACCCAACTAAACGTAGAGAAGCCTAAATGGGATTAGTGTACAAAACACTCCTGTCTTCCCTTATTCTCCACGTGTAACAAAATGTATACCGCAGAAAACAATCGACAAGTCACTCTTCCTTCCCTTGGGTCGAGAGCAAAGCGAATACATTAGCAACCTAAAAGAATGGCTCAGAATGGCCAAAGGTTGCAGCACATTTAGCCAGCCAAATGGCCGAGCACGAATCAGTGGACAAAGGAGACCAATGCTGACCGAGGAAACAGAGTGCACTGTTGTGAATTAGGAATCATTTTACATTTACTGTAAACCATTTTGAAAGTAAAGCTTTTCCTGTCAGTGGAAACTGAAATAACAACTGAACAGCTGAACAGAAATTACATTCTGTGAATACAGCATATCTGTATCTGTATAAAATGTAGCGTTTGCCTCATAAAATAACTAATCTCGAATGTGATTACATTTACATTAGATTTGTCAGCTATAACATAATGTCTCATAGATAATATAACATAACATACTGCTATGGGCTTTGTGGTCTTAATATAATTGCATGCTGAATGATTCCAATTAATTCAAAAATGCATAATCTTGAGCCATTTCTGGGATCCATTATGATGTGATATAAACATCATAGGAGAAACTGTCCATGGAAGTGTGGGCGGCTGTAGGGGGAGTCCTAGAGAATAGACTGAACCTACTGTATGAGCTTTGTAGGATGAGGAGTAGAGAGGAATGCGACTCACTCAGCACTCGGGTATGGGAGTCCTGTTTTTCCCTGCATGTTTTCAAAATTAATTTGATTTAGTTTAAACAAAAATGTAAGTAGAAAAAAAGTTAAAAGTAGACTGTAGGAGGTCAATTTACAGACAAAAATTATAGATTTGTATTTGAAAATGAAGATATAATGCTGGTCTATAAGCCTATAACACGATTGTATTTACAGCATATTATAGTGTGTGCCATTCCTACCCCCTACAAAGAGAGGGAACACACTTAATCTGATTGTTAAAGAGCCATAACCAGTGAGGAGAGAGGACAGCGTACACTTAAGTGCTTTTCCCGCTTGCTGTAGCCATAGTGCTGTCTCAGCAGCAGTTATGTACTTCTTCAATCCACTCAGTCCTCTTCCAGGTAATGCCTCTTAAATTTAAGTGGATATGGGTCTGTGCCTGCACCAAAGACAAGGACCGACAAGGACAAATGAGCACAGTGAATCTGGGGAGAAGATGATAATGAAGAGAGTGCATAGGTTTATTGAAGTAAAACAGAAATTCAGAAATGATATAATTTTTATCTCGTAATTGACTAGAAATTACATTAAAGCTGCTACACAGCTTAAATGTATTACGCATGTTAGGTAATTGGCGGCCTTTAATTTAAAGTGTTATTGAAGATTCTCTAAAGACATTTTAAGGCCATGAACTGTGTAATTCCAGCGATGACAAAGTTATTTACACAACATTCAATAGACACTTAACATTCAACAAGTTAGTTACACAACATTCAATAGACACTGAGAAATGGAATTTGTGATGCATCTCTTTTGTTCTGTATTAGACAGAGGAGAGATTGTGCTCATATACAGATCATTTTCAAACTCACACTGGCCAGTAGCCATGGACATCAAGCAGACCAGAACTCTGAAAGTGACAATAGAAGCCATTTGCAGAACAGAACTCGAACACACAGACACATTTGAGCGCCACGAAAAACATTTAGAGGTATTAAAGATTACAAGTGACATGCGATTTCTTGGAACTTAAGAGTCCAAGAATCCCCAGACCCCTCAATCCTGGCTCTTGCCTAGCTATTAGTAAGAGCTGTTCTAAAATGTGACAGCTTTGTGTGTTAAAATGGAAAAGACATACAGTAGGGTAAACAGTATTTCACTGGTGGTGTATACTTGCTCCTGTGGAAAGTTCCTCTCTTGCTTGGCGCCTATAGGGAAATGTCTGCATGTCCCTAGGTTACGTATTTGCGTATATTAGCGTGTGTGTCTGTGTGTACTACGTACACATGTATATCGCTGCGCATGGGTGGAAACTCTTGTCATGGAAACAGAACCATATGTTGTCCTCTTTCATCTTCTTTTTCACCTTTGTCTGTTTTCCAATTCCTCTCCATTATTTTCTCCAACCTGTGGTTATCTGGCCAACAGTATGAGGGTGTAGAATATATTCAGTGAATTGATATGAAAGATTTATCAGCTAGACCCCTGTCTATAAACTCTGCTAATCCGGTGCTTCTGGAATGTCCGTTGCATAACCCAGTGGTCTGGAGATTATGCAGTGGATTTGGACATTGCACGATGTGCGCATGCATGCACATGTCGGGGTGTCACTTTGGTAGGCTTGGAGTTTGTTTTGGCAGCACTTTGGAGATGTAAAACCCTCCGTCTGTCTGTCTGTGTGTGTCTCTCGCTCTATCCTGTCTACACAATTCAGCACAATTCCTTCTCCTTTTGCTGCCTCACCATCTCCATGACACACACCGATTTGTACTGTCTACTGGCTCACGCTGCAGTCTTTCCTCTCCTCCATTCATTCTCATTTTCTGTCCAACCTTCCCTCCTCTCTAGACAAACCTCTCCATTCCTCCTCTGCCATTTGTTGATTAAGCCGTCTAATCAAAAGCCTTAGCAGTGTAATGTGTGTTGCTTTGTCTGTTTTCTAGGTCCTTCCTTCTCCTCCTCCTCCTCCCTGACCAGTCAATATGCTGTATACCATTATCCCAAACTCCTCTAGAAGTGTATGCAATGTCCTGCTGTTGTGTGTTTGCCCATAGTTTGTTTGTGAGTCCAGTAGTAGAACGTTTACGATAGTTTCCACATGCATTTAAGCAACCTTATCCTAGGTTTACAGTTTGTTCTAGAATCTGGGAATGTGGGGTGTCATTATGACAGTGTTGATAAGTGTTTCATGCTGCAAACCCCGCCTATTGGGTCCTTCGAACAAAGGTTGAAACAAATACAATGAATTATTCAAGGTGCTGTTCTCTCCGGTCCGTTTTGTGGGGATCTTAACTTTCTCTCCACCCCCCTTTATTTTCTCCCTCTTTCTCTCCTTCTCTCTCTCTCTCTGCAGTGCATCAGCAAGCCCTGTTTCTTCTCCCCATGCTTTGGTAGAAACAGCTGTGTTTTTGTCCTAACTCTCTATTTCTCCTTCCGCTTTCATGCATCCCCCTTCCCTTTCCTCCTTGTCTGTCTATTTCTCCACTTCTCTCTTCCGCAGTGGGACGCCAATTTCGAATTTTTTTCTATGCACCACTCGAGCGTTGCGATATTTGTGTACCAGGAATTGTGTTGTTGTCTTTCTTTTCTACATTGAAAAATATTAATAATGAAACTAAAAGTGCTGTAGCGTACGTACGCCTGTAGAGTGGCACTGAAGAGAAGCAGCATGATGATTCTTTTCAGACACTGTCCG
>JAODLI010027192.1:0-17124 GCA_027575585.1 Percopsis omiscomaycus | reverse complement strand
ACAAGTTGTGAGAGGCCCCCACCCCCCCCCCCCCCCCCCCCCAAACCCCCTCTAATCTGTTGATCTGTAGCGCCCGATGGGAAAAACACACTCGTGGGTTTCTGTCGCTAATGCCGGGGCTGCCGGGGCAACGGGAGTCGTCACCGTGGTAACGCGTCATCTGGGACTCCATAGAGTAGAAGAGTAAAGGAACATGTTCGCTAGCATGTTGTGGAAGCGTGTCCCGACGAACATAATTTGTTCATAATATACATACTATATAACATAATATATTTATAAGTAAGGAACTTTTCTTGTGTTCATAATGTTAGAACGAGTGCCTCTGAATGTTCAACCTTCACACTCCAAAGGATAATTTAAATTAGAGATATGTTCAAAAACACTTTTCTTGAACAGGTGTGTGCAGCTTTATGTCAAAGAGTTTAATTGAGTTTAAAGCTACGCTATTCTTTCAGTCTTCCCCAGTTTAGGTCGTTTGGCGACACCAACAGCAAGTAGGTGGTGTGTGCTAAAATGGAAACCAAACCGCAACTGACAGCACTGGCTGTCACATGTAGGCTACAGAAGGACAAATGGAAAGGCTTAAATGAATGGGCAATAGGCTGAATCGTTATGCCATTAGTTCAAACAACATAAATAGAGCTGAAAATGACATTTATTATTATGAAAATTTTTTGAGATTGCAGCTTTAAACCCTCTCTAAGTGGTGACATCACTCATGTCTCACGTGAATCGCAGGCGCAAAACAAAACAAAAAACAGCAAAATCCAACATGCCACAAACACCACTCTCAATTTTCAATATACCTTCTGTCCTCTATCCCCTGGGAAACCCTTCTTCCCTTCATCTCCCTACAGGACGGACGGAGACATCGTTTCAGAAAAAAGAAAAGTCAACGGACACAAATCAAAAGGACCAGCAACGTCTCCCGAGGGAAACTGGGAGAAGTTCGTCACGACATGGATTTAAAAGAAGGTGTCCTGTAAATCTCCCTTTTCAAAAAAGGAAAGCTTCTATCATGTAGGTCCCACCTCTGCGTAGGGAAGCGAGGGTCTTTTGGTGGAAATGAATATTCCATCAAACAGGGATCGGTTGGGAATTAAAAGAGGACAAGGATGAGGTATGAGCGGGGAGCGTTTTTGAAGTGGACGGATAATGTCTCAACCAGACCCAAGGTTAGTCTACATTCAAACACGAAGATAGTTATATTCTAGGTAACAGCCACAACCTGCTGCCGCTCAACATTGCCAATGATAGGCAGTGTGTTCGTTCATTAAACAGGCCCGACTACGAGGCCTGTTCGGAGACGTACCGTGCTTTTGGCAGGCATGCGCAAATACTCAGAACCCATTTCTTGTTTCAATGGCAAAGACATTACCTTTATGATCAGAGCATGGGCGGTAAATTAGTCTGGGAAGAATCTAGAATATGCAAGAGATATGTGACCTTACCTTAATTCCTTGGTCTCCCTTTAGACCCTGTAAGACACAGTTAGGAGAAATGTGATCATATATCAGCAACTCCCAAATCAACGTACAGACACTAAATCACATTTTAGTGTCGCTCAAGCACAGATGTCAACAAAACGGCCTTCCTCCTCGAGTTGAAGAACTGCGGTAAAGATCCACTGGGGGGAGCAATACATCCTTCAAGCAATAGAAACCCCAACCTGAACCCAGGTCTAGGCTGCAACAAGCACATATGCCTGGGTCTAAACTCATTTATCAGTACTGATGGATGCACAAAAAGAATGAATGCAAATTCATGTTGGAGCTGGGATGCAATGTCCTGCAAACAAATTAAGATCATCTTGTACCACGATTAACTGAAAGAACGGCTTACCAATAAATAACACGGCACCGTAAAACTGGGCCCTATTTTAAATCCGCCATCTCGTCTGTCCTCTACGTAACCTACAACTGAGTGGACAAATACCCCCCTCTAAACCGCACAACACATGCAAGAGTCTTCTCGGATGATTTCATGGGAAATCAGAAAGACGTGGAAGAGCGGGCAAAAGTTTAAAAGGTAATAATCCAAATCAGGAGCTCAGAACCAGCGGTCTGAAACCCCGAAAAATCCGTACCATAACCACAGTTAAACCAAAAAAAATGAAGTACATATTTACTATATATACATATATAAACCCTAAAGCTAAAATCACATTTTTTATATCCTCTATTTGGCCTCAAACTGTAATCACGTCCAGAGAGAGGTCTGTCAGAGGCTATATGCTGCGGTTTTGTTGCGACAGCGCAGCATTACAGTTTGACGTTGCCCAGCTGGCCTAGACGTTTAGACTGCTTGTCAACTCAAGCTGAGCGGACACAGAAGGGCATGTTGGGGTGGGGGGTGGGATCTATAGCCTATCTGAGACTATTCCCACCCTTTCTCCATTTCATGTTTTGTGCATTAAATAAAAAGGCGGAGCAAAGTCAACATTAACATGCACACACACAAAACTTGTCGATCCCCCCTCAGATTAGGCTGTTTCACCTCCAATACCTTTTAAGTTTATGTTACTGCTCTCAACCCTCTCTCTCTCTCTCTCTCTCCCTCTCTCTCTCTCCCCCTCTCTCTCTCTCTCTCTCTCTGCTACATTAGCATTAGAATTAGCATTGGCATTAGCGCTTTTCAGTCGGAACCTTTCATCTTTTTTGACCCCTCCTACTTCCACCATCCCTCCCTCGTGTCCACGCTCGGACATGCCGTCATGCAGCATGAGGGCTTGGATTAGCACACGGCAGTTGCTGCAAGCGTATGCCAACAGGCGCGTGCGTGCGCGCGTGTGTGTGTACATACGCGCTTGTGTGTGCGCGCGCGCACAAGGAAGTCCGCTAAGCCGCGGCCAGGCACGTGGAGAGTTTAGCGGGCACAGATCTCTTTGTTGCCCCCCCACCCCGCTAGGATTTAAAGCCAAGGTTATCACTAATAAGGTTCCACTGGGAGCGCGTGCGTTCGGAGGGGGGGCGGGCTCGCGGCTATTTATTCAACACTACTGTAAGACACCCAGGATGAAACAGAACCGCTCAGCGAGTGTTTCGACTTCAGGAGGCCAGAGAACAGCTGTGCAGAAACATACCTGGGGCCCCTCGGGGCCTGATGCACCGACTTCACCTTGATCGCCCTGGAGAGAGAGACCAGAACAGACTCATTAGCGACACAAGCTAACTCGGCTGGCAGGCGAACGAGACGAGCAGAGGCCATCTTTTCTCCTGATGCGTTCTGGGACAGCCGTTCCTCTCATTTGCTCCCAAAAATTGCAGAGAACAGTTGGTTCTGAGGTATGCTAATAGCATAGCATAATAGTATACATAAAATGTATACTTTAATAAACAAACATTAATAAAGAAATAATAATTTAAAAATAAAAAATTGAAATGATCTCACAGCCCACAAGGGGGTCCCAACCTCTTCATTACGAACCCCAATTATTTCCCGAATAAAGGCCGATATGTAGTAGGCTCCTACAGTATAGTGCCTGCGTAAAAACCTGCTTGTTGCTAACTGTCTGTTGCTATGCTAGGTATACAGTGCCAGTGGACTCAAAACAGCATGTTTCTCAATCAAGTCACAGCAAAGAAGAAATATGACTTCTTCCTGCATTCATCTCGGCAGGAGGCTGAAAGCAGATGGGTGCATAAAAAAATCATATGTGCTCCACTAGTGGAGAACATATTGCAGTGTAAAAGATAGACCCAACCCAGTAGCTGCATGTATCTACATATCACATTTCTTCAAGTAAATATACAGAATATTGAGCATATTCAAAAGCCAAATAGTACTCACCTTTTGACCTGGTATGCCTGGCTCACCCTGTGAAGATGATATTTTTCATATGCTCGTTATTAGCATACATAACACACAGCAGTTACACACAAAGTGCCGTACAGTCTAGAGACAGATGCCTGCTAGACAAGGTTGTCTGTGGCCTGTGTTTCCAGTGTTTTGGGTTTGACCATACTACTGCATCCCGGCCAGGAAAACCTCATTGTTAGGAATCGTCTTAGATAGACAGATAACAAAACAGTAGGCTAATGGCTTTAACAGGACATATTCTCTGGTGAGGGGCAGTGCCACTCTCTGTGTGCATTTCAATAACTAGACAATCGTGTCTGCACCTCTCAAACAATCAGTAGAGTTTTTGTCCCAAAAGAAACCAGGGGAATTACTGTATGATGCAGTGGTGTTCACTCCGACGCGGGGGGTTGGGTGAACTTTGAGAGGGTTCAGGTGGAAACACTACATTTTCTCTGAGGCTTTTTCACGGGACTTGTTTGAGTGCTGCTCGAACGTGTTTATGTAAAACCAGAACAGCTCATGTAAATGTGTAGTGCGTTCACCATGCGTAATGTTTTTACCTTCATCCCCGGTAGAAGCTGTGGAAAGGGTGACGAAATCACAAGAGAATTAATGTCATGCCAACATAATGCCGCTAACAGCAAATAACGTTTAAAAATAGAAATGGGACACTAAAGACGCAACTAAAACTCACCCTTGGATCTTTGCCTGGCTTTCCGGGTTCGCCGGGTTTACCCTGTAGTAAATAGATCATATACGCATAATTACTGAACCAATCCAACCCAAAACTCTCGTCATTATGAAGTTGCAACTTTAGCATAAACCCCCTTTTTGGATATTAAGAAAGAAATGACATCTCAAAGATGACCAGAGAAGCCTGCCATGGCATTAGTAACTTACAATACATTATGTTATGTGCTTCTGGAGCACTTCCATTATAACTCAGAGATGATCTATTATCTATCCCTGAAGGACTTCTGAAGGAGTTTTTACATTCATATCATATAGTATTTATGCATCAACAACACACACAGGATTTACAGTAAGGAACCACACAGGTGAGTATGAGAAGATCAAAGATGTTGATGTTCTACAACCAACACTGTCAATGTGAGAACACAAACAACGGCGCTCTGCCCCTCAGGCGGGGCGGGGTCTATTTCCTGAAAGAGAGACTCACAGGTGGGCCGCTGGCTCCATTCAGGCCCGGGGTTCCCGAAGGTCCGGGGGGCCCCGGCGGTCCGGGTGGGCCCGGCGCTCCCGGCTCGCCCTGCTGAGATATCTTGAGTTATAACCTGGGGATCACTCAGCCAGCAGTGGAGCTCTACCACGACAGCCCATGCGAGCACAGCCAGCGCATACAGCAGCAGGAGGGGGGGGTGGGGGGGTTGCACGGAACGATGTTAGCTTGCAAGATGGCGAGCGGTTGCGAGCGGTTATGGCTGCGTCTCATTTCACTGGAGTACCTCTGTTTGGAGAGCCCGGTACTGGGGACGCTGTGAGGCCAACTTGGGCTTTTGTTATTGGGAAAGTAGAAGCTAAAAAGGCTCCCAAAAGTGTGGCGCAAGACCATTTAAAAGTTTTGAGGGCTTTTCATTCAAAAAAGGTTTTAATCTAGTTTATAAAATATCCATAGATTTTTCAATGGCGTTCATGTTTTTTTATGTTCATGTTATTAACAAACTATGAACTACTTCTTTTTTAGGGTTGTGGCTCAAAGATTTTGTTCTTACTTACTAGTAAGTAAGAACTACTTTTTTTATTATTGGTTTTACGTTTAAATAAATTGCCATTTTGACAGAGGATCTTTCCTACAGCTCTTGAAAAAGCTGGCAACCACCCAATCAGTGGGGTTGTTCTGAAGACAGTCCCAGGAAGTTATCTGCAGCCTAAAGCCAGGCTAAAACTAAACAAAGTTAAATAAAGGACATTTAGAATGTGCACAGGATATAAAGAGAATAAATACACCTCGAATAAATGTGTCTTCTGGGTATGGTATAATCAAACTATTGGCTCATTGTTTCTCTCTATGTGTTCATCATAATTACTATAGATTTTTCATCCATGGAAAAGGAATGTCCACTCAGTAGAAAGGAAGGACTTTAACAGGGCAAGGCAGTTCATTTATTTGCACGGTACAACTTTAGATTTATTTGCCCACATGTGGTCCGACTTAAAGAAGTTAATAGCACAAAGCATTGGCCATGACTCAGTGTACAGTAGCACAAGCGCAGGAAGTACTGCCAAGTCTGGCGTTGGGTCTATTCTGAGATAATCCGGAACATATCCATTCATGTTCAATTTATAGTTTATCATTTCCCCCTCGTAGCGCGCACGCTGTCCAGCTATAATTTATGTCCTTTGTCAGTTTAAATGAGCCCTTTCCACTATGGTACACGAGATTTGGTTCACAAACACACAAGTATTTCCTTTTAAGGTTTCCATTCTACCACAATGCATTGCTTTGTCTCCAAACAAGGTATTCCGTCCTGGCACAGAGCAGCCTGCACACCTGGGGGAAAACAAGATGGAGGTGGAGACTGATGCCAACAGGGGTCCACCTGTGCCAGGGGCCCTCTCGCTAATGGTCGGGTGCCCGCTGATACAGTACTGGTGGTTCCAAATTGCATGTTTTTATTTTAATGCAGGGCAGAGGTCCGGCTAGGCTTTTTTGAGGGTTTAAGTCGCCTTAATCAGCCATAAAAAAAATCAAACACTATTAATTACCCAAATTTATTTGTACTTTAGTCGATATAACCAGTGGCTACCTTCACAAACTGTTAAAGGAAGTGTAAAAACAGAGTGTTTGCGATAAGTTGGCTGATTAGATTTCATTCGACTAGACCGGTGTCTCACCTGTAGGGGCGGGACCATTGCAACCATCTTTATGATTGGTTCATATGCGGTTGCTGACATCAGCAACCACCTCAGCAGCAAAGGCCTACTGTCTTTAACCTGCAATGTTCAATTAGCCAATCTATCCAAACACCCGCCTGTCTTCACAGGCTCTTTAAAATGAAAGCAGATCTACTGCATTCACTCCGATTCACTTTGACTAAAGCTTCATTTAGCTCATTGGTGGCCTAAAGAACGCCCCGGGCCCTAAAAACCTCCCAATATTCACACTCATATCCATCCAATGTTGTCCCCTGGCCTAACAACAGCAGTACTTCATTCGGGTCCCACGGACCGGACACAGACAGACAGAGACAGAGGGAGTTGGCGATGGTTCGACGGCGGTTGGCATCCACAGGGCAGAAAGTGGGTAAGTCAAGGGGGGCAGAGAGACTTGTACCTTGAGGCGCTTTAGGATTAGAGGGCTTATGGAGGGCATGTTGCGCACGGCGATGGGCAACATCTGCCGGGAGAGGGGGGGTCACAAAGGACAGGTGGCCAGCGGTGCAAAAAGGTCACAGTTCAAAGGTCACCAGGACGCCGGGGAAAGGAAACGGGGTGGAACCGGAAGAAGGGATGATGGGAGGAGGGCAATGGAGGAAGGAGAGAAATAGAAAACAAGAGTGAAAAGGCAAAACAATAGCACAGCAAAGTGGAGAAGAGATAGAAGGAAGGGAAGAAAGAAGGAAGAGGAGGCAGAACTTGCTAACTAGGTGCCAGGTGTGGTTGGCGATGGGGTTTGTCGACGGGCTTGGCTATATGACGTCCCCATTACGGAGGAACAGTGAAGCACGCCAGTGTCTCAAATGCTGGCGCGTAAGCCGAGGGAACCGGCGCCCCCTGCAGACGTGAAAGTATGCTTTCACTCGGTTTGTTTGGCATCGACATCCCCCATCGACAAACACTCCGACCCCTAGACCGCAGGTCAGAGGAGATCAGGTGGTCATCAGCCTTGCCACAAAGAGAGTTGAGCAGTACAGCACAGTACACATCCAGACTTACTGTGGGCAACTGTCCAACACAGGGCTGTACAATACGTCGCTTCTGTTGGGATGACCAGCATTATCAGATGTTTGGGAGAAGGGTGGGGGTAAAGCTTTCAACCCACTGGTTTCTATCCCCTCAGATACAAGGTGGAATGGATTGGAAAACAACTTGCCTACTTTTTACATAAAGTAGATATTTCCAGTTGGAAGTTTCGCTGTCAGACTAAATGCGAATGCGCTTTTTGTTACATGTGCAATCACTCCTCCAGGCCAGATGATCTAGGTGTCGGTTTAATCGTTTTTAACGCAAATAATGATTAGATCTAGAACCTATTATGGAAATATATACCGTATGCGATACATATGTAAAGGGGATGACACCAGTGAAAAGTAGGCAAGTGTGTTACCATAGCCCCAACCGTTGATAATATTCCACCACATCAGCCAGCATGCGTAAATGTACTGTGTCACCTTGGCGGAGTTTAAAGGCCTTGGAAATTCATTGTAACCGAAAGTCACTCTAGTACAAAATTAAAACTAAAATACATTTAAAAACTATTGAAAGGCCAATATATTTTTTTCGGTCCATCCATAGTATGAAAAAAATAGGAATTACTTTCATCACAAACCACTGTCAGTAATCTGACAAGCTCTTTTTCACTATGATTAAGGAGAGTCGAGCTACTGTGTGAGGAACAACTGGGGCGTTTGCTCTCTTTGCGGCATGACTGACAGGTAGGCGTTTCGGGGTGGTTTGGGGCACCCCACAAACCTTTAACATCAGAGCCTGACTGGAGCGCAAGGCAGCCAGGGTTTTCAATGGCAGGTCCTGCACAAAGAGGCCCTACATCGTCATCAGGGTTTTCAGTCAGGATTAAAGAGTAACCAAACACACACAAAAAAATCAACCCCCAGTAACAGCACCATCTACAGGATGAACAGACGTTATTGCAACTGCTGATGTAAGGTGATGGGACATCACCTTTTACTGTGCACACAATAACCTGTGTTCAACCTGTAGAGGGTGCTGCTGTTCCTGCAGTTCCACTTTAGTGTTCGGGGACTGTCCAACTACAAATCAGTCATTGAGTCAATTTTGACTTGAAAAAATGATTGCAAAATGATTGTCAAATATATGGACCCATCATGAACCACACCAGTGCACATGGAATCATTGTTGGTTTCATGGGTGTTCTCCTGTAAAAAATAACAACATAAAAACTTCCCAAGTGTATTCACTCCAGTGCGTTCAACCTCCCCTCACTTCCTTATTTCCTCTCGGCCCCCACTGGAGGGTTTTGGGCTGAACGGAGGGACCCCCTGGCACAGAATGTTGCATTTAGGGGGTCCACAAAGAAAACAACGCAGCACGTGTACAGCATTTGTTTAAAGGGGGATGGGGGAGTCCAGCCCGGGTTGGAGACTTTGAACAAAAACGTCCAATAAAAAGCTCCCTCTGAACTAGAATTCCGAGCTCCTCTGTTTAATCTAGCCCGAAAACAGTGAGTGGCCCACAGATGTGTATCGCAACATAATGTATTACAGATAACCTCGGCCTTCTAGCCGATAAAAAAAAACATTCCAACGGGCTCTGTGCTGTTATTTTCAAAGCTGGAAGCTTAAAGTTCTCTAATGGTGCACCAGCTGTTTATGCACTCTTTCTTTTTATTGTCTAAACAGCAGTTGCTTAATAACCGGAAGGCGGAATTACACTGAAAATGGACTGTCTCTCCGTAAAATCTCTCCGCATACAGAGGACTTTTATTCTTGGCACCACCACACACAAGACCTTATCGATGGACCCTAATGCTCCAGCAGGCAGCTGGTAATTGCCGTGTTTTTGCTCAAAAAGCCGAGCACAAGAGATACTGGGGCCAATCTGGCAGGTTCTGTGTATGCTACCCATAACAGAGGCATTGGCGGCCTATTCTCTCTGCTATTTGAGCTATTACTACTGCTACTGACCTGCGAGAAATGAATTGGAAGTATACAGTTAGCGAACTGCTTACATATACCACTACTGTAGTAATACAGTACACCACAGTAATTACACTTATTTTGGGGTCATTTACACGCCATTACTGTGAGGGGGGAAAAACAGTTCTCATGTAACAGTAATATATGATAACACGAAATGTTTATTTTTCTTACCCGGTGTGTGTAGTCTCCACAGACTCCCTAAAGGCAGCATAAAAATGTTGGATTAGAAAAAGGGAATGTTTTAAACGTATTACACTAACTGCTCAGGGCTGAATGAACATTAGCCCAGGGCAAACACTGATTGGATATCACTTTACTACCCACTTAGCATGCTGGCTTCTGCGTATGATCTGTTTTCTAAACATGACCTAATCTGGTAAGAAATATAACTGACAAAAGTTTTATGTCCTGCTTTCAAGAATATTATCAAATCATATCTCACCTTCTCCCCTTTGGGACCGGGATCCCCCTAGAGGGTAAAAAACAAAACAAAGAAACAGACGATAAGTTATATAGGAACGTTAAAACAGAAAACAGGGCAATACTTTTCTAAGGACAAATGAGAGCATTTAAGGAACTTACTGGAAGTCCTTTAAGACCATGTTGGCCCTAAGAGACAATAAACAGTGGCACTATTAATCACTGTGTTCATATATACAGTACATTCAAGTGCACATCACATTGTAACACCATTAAAACATTCTCCATATTAAAAATCATTAATATTAGAAAATACCGTATATCCTCTGATACAGTACAGTAGCTCCTGCTGAAGTCAATGCTAATTACTTGTTATGAGCAGCCGTTTCCTGGGGCGTGCCTGTCTTAAGTACGTGTCAGAGCTTAGCCCAATGGTTGATTAATGAACCCAGGGAGAGAACCCAGTTGGATACATGCAGCACACACCAGCCCAAGAGACTAAGTGAAGAGGGCGACGGCATCTCTATACGTTTAACCAGACGAGGCCCCCCTCAAAGCCCCTTTTCAATACTCCTTGACGTTCGTCAGGAACGGTGGTAAGAAAAAGGAACTCATTAAAGCGCCATTAATCAACATTCAGTCCTATTTCAACGATATCTAACCCTGCTTCGCCCGCTGGGCAGACTTGTCATTTGTACTGGCACGGAACGCCTCCTGTGCGTGAGGGACAAAACACTTGAGCGAAACGCGCTCGGAGGCCCGCAAGAACCCCCTCGAAAAACAAAAGCCCACACGGTAACGTCCCCCCTGTCTGAGAAAGACGAATGGTTTTCATACAGTCAAAACAGAAAAAGTGAAATTGCCAGTGGGGGCCATAAAAGCCATCTTATTGGCCGGGCCTAGACAAGGTGAAAATGTCTTGCAGCACAACAACCTCCAATATATATATATATATATATATATATATATCATTTTATTTATATTTAATAGATTTATATTCATATTTTTTTATATTTATATTTATATATATATATATATAGAGAGATAGATGTGTGTATTTAATTGAGGTTGAAGAAACTCTGACTTGGATTCCTCACATCTGTGAGGAATGTTGCCAATAAATGCTTCAATCCAACAAAGGAACTGAGAGGTTCCGGAGAGTTCCAGCGCCGACTTGGTGAAAGCAGCAGTTTGTTTTAATGGAGTTTCACTTTGTCATTCTAAAACTGTCCGGGGCGCCTGAACGATTGACAGGAGGAATATGAGTGTGTTAAGAGAGTGTTAGCTGGGGAAAGAGGGCTTAAACGGACGCATTTCAACCGTTAATGTTGCTTCGAACACTTTTCAGGAACACGATGCCAATCGCGCGGGTAACAAAGCGTCAACGCAGTTGAATGTATTTCTGAAACAATGTATGCTACGGTTGAAAATGCATAAGCGGGGTGTGCATTTGGGCTACTTCTCAAGCCAGTATACACAGTCTGGAATCCCTTTGTGCCCATCACAGGGAGTCAAGAGTTTTACCTACTAACCCTGATTGAAACCCAGTGTGTATAACAACTCCCAACTGACAAACCCCGTCCACTAAATATGGCCAGACATTCAGCTTGTCTGCAACAGGCAGCCAACTGCTATCATATTACTCTGCTCATAAATTAGGCCACAACTCTTGTTTTTCCTAGAGACTATATGTGACCACACTTCAAATATGCACGGTAAACAACTCGCTGATGTGACACCAAAACCGGTTTAAAGCAGTGCCTTTTTATTTGGGTTAGCAACTTTATGATAACTACATACCAAGCACCCAGATACGTACTGTATGTTCCATTTGCTTTCAGAGGCAGCCGTGTTTATAATACAGGTGTAGATGTTTGATGTTTGTCAGAAATATGTGGAATTCTTACCATGTCGCCTTTCAGCCCGTTCTGTCCCTGTGTTAACATAAAGGAGAAGATGCATGTTATTAAATCATTTAAATAATTGAAAAAGGTAGCTTCTCTGAGCTTTGGTTCAGAGGCTTAGTAATGTACTTAGCCTCAGCATTTTTAACTCCACCCAGTAATAACAGTAATGATGCTAACAGAGATTTTATAACAAATAATTGACCATAATCATTCTTAACCTAATTGGGCTCATTTTCATCACAAGGTGCTGGGTTATGGGCACTAAAAAAGCAGTTATTTATAGCATTATATTTTTGTGAGGAACTTCCAGCGAAACTCACAGCCTTGCCGTCCAATCCAATTGGACCCTAGGATAAAAACAGAATAGGAGACATTCAAAGAGTGGTTAAATACACACAACTACACTAAGTGCTTTGTGTTTAATTTTTCTAAGAGCTAAAAAAAAGTACCTTTTCTCTGCGGTCAAGGTTAAATGAAAACGTGGAATGCAGTGCCGGCTGTTTTTAAAGCGACTGGATAAGACTGGACCTGACTTATTCCTGGGAAGGTACAGTGTGTGCTGTTGCTTGTGGGGCTATCGGTCACTGTGTGCGACGTTTTTAGAGAATGGTAACCCATTCGCAACTTGATCACGATCACCGACATGGAGGTGTAAAAATAACCGTCTCAAATCGAGACAAGCCATATAGGGGCGCATGACACATTTTGAGGTCTATTCGGTCGCACCAAGCAAAGCATTTACCGTATACATCACATTTATACAACTGGATAAACTGCATGGCTACAAACTTACGGGAAAGCCTGGAAATCCTCTTGTTCCCGGTTGTCCCTGCAATAACACAGCAACAGAATCAGTGGGTTTCTACTGATACAGATTCTGAAAAGAGGTCAGTGTGTAAAGGTACAATTCCCTCCCATCCCACCCCTGCGGTAAAAAGCCTTTCGGTAGTGCGGTAATTGAATTCGACAGGCGGGGTGAGTGGGGAGTATCTACGAGCGTGGGTTCCTTCCAAACAGGAGGAAGCGGCAGAAAAGAAAAGGGAAGGCCACTAAGGATGTCGCCCTTCCACTCTAATAAAAGATGGACCTCTGTGAAAGAAGGTGAATGAACTAAACATGCACGTCAATAATAAATGTCGGATGAAAACAAGGACTGTTGGAGCTGTGGATATTTTAACCCACTTTGGGGATTTATACCGTCCATTCAATATCCCAGGGAGTAAGAGAGGGTGGGGCAACAAAGACGTGCAGAAACAAAACGACAAGAAAGAGGAGAGAATATACTGTAGCCAATGAACCCGATATGTGTGATATGAACTAGCAGAAACCAGAGGTAGAGTAATTGGGAGCCTTGCATGTTTTCTCTCCCAAGGGAGGTTCAGTGTGTTTTTGAAAAAGCGATTGAACAAACAGTTCGGAACAGGGGCTAATTCATTGTGATGGATTCATTCTGTAAAACCATGGTTTATTTAATAGATCCTTTAGCATGGCAACATAGCTTACAGAGGACACAGAGCCTTGCAGGGTGATAAAACTCGTTTTTTGTTTTTTGTTTCAAATCCCATACAAACATTTCCTCCTCGCAACTGTATTTTTTTATTTATGGGGTCTGGCAGGTGTAAATATTGGATCAGTAATTATTATGGATGTTTTAGAAATTCTCATGTATGGTAGGAAACCTCTTGTTATTCATCTCATCCCAGGTCCCGGCTCCTACAGCCTCCAACTTCCTACTGCTCTGTCTGCTATTCATTACAAATGCCAACCACCATCCAGGGAGACTAAGGCACAGAGGTATACATTGCACTAACTGACGATTGGAAAAACAGATGTTTGTTGGCCGTGCCATCACAGAATTCACCAATCTTCAAAAAGATTTTTGAAAAGGGATTTTGAGCAGCTCTCGAGGAGCTAATTTGATCTCAAGAACATGAGGGCCGTAACGCAGTAGTAGTACCTAATAAGAGGCTGGTGTCTGGAGAACTTGAGATGGCCCTCGGCTGGACCGGGTAGAGTTTCAATTTTTTGATTCCCAACGAAACAGTCGTGGATAATGATAGAATCTAAAGGCCAATTCAAAGTTCCAGCCTTCTAAAGCAACCCTGAGCTACACCCCCACACCAGGTAGCCTAATGGGGGCATTCCCTCTATCATTTGTGTTGTGATGTATTCGCAATCGAAAAAGAGAGTCCTTGAAGAGAGAGTCCTGAAGGGAACAAATCTCTACAACTGTCCAATTTAATCACCGTAACTGTAAAGTCCCGCTGTTAGCATCTTAGATCCTGATGCGTTACGCAGAAGGCTGCTGCAGTGGTAGCTAATAAAATCCCTTGGCCTGCAAATCCAACTGGGCCTTATAGAGAGCAATGGTCAAAGATAACAGAGAGGTTTATTAGGTGGAGAGGGAGGTGAAGACACTTACAGGAGGTCCTCTTGGCCCAATTATAGACAAACCTGGCTCCCCCGGTGCTCCCTACAGACAAAGGGAAAGACAATGAGAAGTCATAGCAACTAAATAAAATACTGTAAAGTGAAAGCATACCATTTTATGTAAACCATGTCATATCGAGGGCTCTGTGGTAAATGATGAAGATGTAAAAGTGAGTGTCGGAATGTAACCACTAATGTCGGTTAGACATACAGTATAACACTTGAGATTTCAACACATAAACACTTCCTCTCATCCAATCACAATACAGGGTGAAAAGGCATAAACAGATGAATGTTCATATTTACTGTCACTGCAAGCCGAGTGAAAAGGGGATTGTGTTTCCAGGACCGTAGTTTATAACTCAACAATTTGACACAAAAGGTCAGCAGCACTGCTGTGCAAACAGTGGAGAGAGCCCCTGGGCTCCTGGTCTGGCACAAAATAGGTGATTTGCACCATGGCAGCCCTGGTTTTTGTAGCCCCATGGATCCTCCCAGCACAATCTCACAAAGCATTGGGGTAGGACTGGGGGCCCACTCAGATTACAAGCACTCTCCCTAATTAGCTTCTCTCTCCCTGAAGGAAACCATATCTCAAGGACATATTTGATGGCCCCCACCATCCACCTAAAACAAAGGCAAGTCTAAGGGCTTCTGAACCAAATGCCTTCTTTGGAAAGGCAAGTACGTGTTTTCGCACTCATATTTGATGGATTCATGGTGAATATATACACAGGCGTCAAATGGAAAAGGATATATAGTGAAAAGAGATCAGCTAGACAGATCACCCTCACCTTAGAGGTGTAGTAGATTAGACAAGTAAAGATGTACAGATGCCCTTGTACTTAGATACATTACATTTCTGTATTTCAAACAAGTCAATGTAACATGGCCCAACCAGAGACACGACCAAAACCAGGATCCAGACAAATACACTCACTCATATGAACACGGACTGTAAAAGAGAGACCGGACAAAGGCTTTGTGGATTTAATTTCCTTTCAAATGAAATCCTCCCCAGCCCATAAAAACACAGCGGCCATCCGTTATGGTTCATGTGCTCTCTTTGCTTAACCAATACGTGGTTTGTTTTCTGCCTCAGCAGGGTTCTGGTAGCCAGTCCTTGTTGACGCTCATTGATTCTCTTTGGGTCTGCCTCTTTGTCTTGCTTTCCCTTTTGGACGTTTACAGCCACATCTCTGCTCAGTGCCTCTCTTTCCTGGCAGCAGCTTTTGGAGACTAACCACACAAGAGAAACTCTGATCACAGTATTATGGTATGTTCCCCTCAAAAACAATTTGGTGCCCAGAAATAAAAAAGGAAGTCACTGGATTGTTTTGGATGCAAATCCGTTAAGAGCTCCAAAAAGCCTGACGCTACGTAGTCTGTTTTCTTACTTGAGTGTCTTGGTGGCTACATTACTATTTCTGTTTTTGGCCAAAAGAAATTTCGTTCTGGCGGCCTATCAAGACATGTTTTGTTCTCTTGGCATTGCATTATGATGTGCCACATTTTCGTTTTGACACTGCACATCGCAAAACGGCTCGTTTCACGAAAGCCAATCCTAAACGCTGCTTCTGAGTTTCACACAAACTAAAGAACTAAAGAAACAAAAACGACTGCTTTTTCAAGAGTCACCTAAAATCACATTTCTTTACGGCAAGTTAGAGTGAACCTTCTGAGGGCTTCAAGATGGAACGAAGAACTAACAACTCTATTCAGGCGTTCTGCTATGAACTCTATGAATGTCTACCTGCTTACTTTAGGGAGCCTTAAATTAGACCTTTTAGATTCTTATGTGACAAATCCTTACTATTGCATTTCATAGCTCAGGTAATCCAACCAGGGTGGGAAACTGCCTATGTCTCCTATAAATCAAATTCTACCTGTGTATACTATACAGTGCACAGGTCTGCACCTCTAACCACCAACATTACCACCCACTTAGTGAGGTCTTAGCAATGTCTCAGGTGACGCCATATTTATATCAACATTCTAGGATTCTGTAAGGTAACTCATCCTCCTCTCATTGATATTTAGTTTACTGCACTAAAAACGGGCCAAGTCAAATATATATATTATATAGTATAAGCAAAATAATAAATATATATTAGATTCAAACTATTGTGTTACTTTGACCTTTCCGTTACACTAATCCAATAAACCTCTTATTAAAGCTGCATAGGACAACTTTGGCATTTTATGCGGCACCATCTGGACACAAGACGCAACTGCAAATTTATGAACCCTCTCATATTCTTTACTCAGACACTCGTATCTGCAAATCATAGGTATCTTGTGTACTGCTGTTGGTTTCACTGGGTCTTTGGAAGACCACTTGTAACACTAATCAATTAATGAATTAGAAGCTAATATTGCACCAGAAGGAAGTAATCGTATGCAGCTCTAAGTGAATTAGTTTCATGCTAGGTGATGCTAAACTTACCTTCTCCCCTGCTTGTCCTTTTAAGCCCTGGAGGGGGGGGGGGGGAGTCAGTCACAGCAGACAGAGTTGCATGCAAAGAAGGTGTGATGGCAGGGAGAGAAACACAAGAGAGAGAGAGAGAGGAACCATTGTTAGAGACATGGCGGGGGACCGAATCATGCAGAACCCTCAGAGATGGTTGATGGTGAGGCGGGGGGGGGGGGTCAGGAGACAACCACAGAAGACATAGCGATTTGTGGAGAGACGGCTAAGCCATGAA
>JAODLI010027171.1:0-20519 GCA_027575585.1 Percopsis omiscomaycus | reverse complement strand
TATATTATATAAAATATTATATTATAATATACAGCCAGGTGGAAGAGACCCCTGCATATATATTTTATATATTAATATAAATATAAATACAAACAATATTTAAAAAAAATATTAAATATATTTAAAAAAATATAAATATTTGTATAAATATATTAAATATAAATCAAATGATATATATGATCTCATATTATATAAAAAAAAATGTGCAATGGTCTCTTAATTTTTTCAATGGCTGTATATATATAAATATATATAACTGTATATCGGTAATGGTAGGACATTAGTTTTCAAACTTAAATTTTTCCAGGGGAGGGGTACCCCCAGGCACATTTGGCACAATTTCCATGGGAAATGACGAAATGTGATGCATTCAAGCCCTTCCCATTGTTGACGTCACGCCTGTCGGGGGGGAGGGGGGCGGGTGCCTTTACTATATGCACACAAAGCTGAAGGAAGCAGATTACACGCTTTGGCGGCGCGGAGGAGCATCGCTGATTTACGACATAGGCTACTACAGTATCACATTTTTAACTTTAACACGAATAAAAACGTTTTTTTGTGTTATTTTGCTTGGGAACAATGGCTGAGAAGATAGATATGGAACCGGGGAAGGCATCCAACGGCGAGGCGCACCTCGAAGAACTGGCCAACGGACTCGCTTGTCACGAGAAAAGTCCTGAGCCGCTGGCTCAGCGTGTGAAAAGGATAGTGATGGCTAACCTGCTCGTGATACTCACTGTAGTGGGTGTCATCGTTGGTGTTTTTATTGGACTCGTTGTGCGTAATGCGGGGTTGACCAGGACCCAGGTTATCTATGTTAGTTTCCCAGGTGAACTACTCATCCGCCTTCTAAAGATGATTATCATCCCGCTGGTGGTCTGCAGTCTTGTTTCCGGAGCTGCCAGCATCGACCCAAAAGCCCTGGGTAAACTTGGCGGTTGGGCTATGCTTTACTTCCTGGTCACCACCTTGATCGCCTCTGCTATTGGGGTTGTGATGGCTTTTATCATAAATCCCGGATCGGTCACCGGCTCCAAGCCCATAGTGTCTGGCTTGGATGACGTGGTGCCCCAGTCTAAAGAAATCATTGACTCCTTCCTAGACTTGTTCAGGTGAGTAAGTATGCTATCATCTGGCCTGGCGCCCCTTGAGAATGTGAGAATTCACCGCCTGTCTCTGTTGCTCATGCCCTTTTATAAGACAAAGAAGCCGACGAACTAGGCTACAGTATCACACGTGGCAGCCAGACCCCAACAAATAACATTAATGTCAATGAGTTCGAGTTGTGCTCCCGCGGTGCCCGCCATCTAATGCCTAAATTCACGGAACTTTTTGTAGAGCAACAGACCCCCCTACTGAGAAAGGCACATTTACAAACTTGCCGCGCGCACATGAGCAGATATCCCGTTAGTCTAAAACGCCTTCAAAACTCTATAATAGCCTATTATAGCTGGCAAGGCAATTTAACTATTTACCATCGTAAACATGGTGCCCTACCCGTACGCTGTAACTACAAGAAGCAGTTGCATCAGCTGAGCCATGTGTTAATGAAGCTCAATTCCTGTATTGTCTTTTTATTGTTGTTTCTACAGCGATCCAATCCTAATATTTATTGTTTTTATCCGCCAAAGAAGCAATAGTTACTTAGCCTATTTGGAATTGGACTAAATTCAACAACAACAACAATAAATAACAATTTTCCACACACCGGTGATCTTGGGACAGTCAGACACGTGTAGGAACATGAACGGAAACATTGATTCTGGGACATCCCCCATGACACGAAAAGTTTACCGCCAGTCTATATAAGAGTTGATTAATTTTTACTAATAGAAAAAGTACATTTGCTACCGCCTATTGCGTAGAAAACTTAACAATGTTCTCCTTGGCCTAAGACAGTGGTTCTGAAGCTTGTTTAGCATCTGAATCCCATTATATTTATTCCATGCTGAGTTGGCTACAATTTTACAGGACTATAATTTTTTTTTTTTTAGAAAGAAAAGATACATATCTAGGAGCATTACATTTAATGGGTTGTTCACAGCAATCAAGCACATCAATACTTAAGAATCAATTAAAACTATTTCTATATTATTTAGAGAAATACTAGAAATATTGTCATTATAGTTATTTATCATTTCTATTCTCTTTAAAAAAATACATTTTCTGATTTCCATTGTCTCTCACATACCCTATAGTAGGCCTACCTTCATGTTGGGGTATGTGTACCCTCATTGAGCAACAGTGGGCTAAGGAAAATGTTGGTAGACTATACAACTTGGTAAGGATCCACAACAAACATTCCTGAAAACATTTAAATCTGAATGTAATTTGAGAAGATCGACATGCTTTATGAATACGACTGGATCGTGGCAGTCCTTTCTAAATTCACTTCTTAGTAGACTACTACTCAGTCAATCAGCACAGTTTATCCGTACACTACTAACATTTGTACTTACTGTATGGACTATTCAACAGCATTTACGTTGTTTGCTCCAGGAGTCTAGCTTTCTGTTAATGCCTGGAATGTAAAATGTTCAGTTCTAGAGCCAATGTAAGGCCATGAGGTAGCTCTGGGTGGAGTGATGGACACACATCAGCCAGTAATTTAATAAGTCATTTTAGTCTTGTGCATTGCACAAATTATCCAGAGCAACACACACTTTTGCTCACATAATCTATTCACTTACTCACTCACACACTCCTAATTGGCCAGGCGGAGTAACTCGTGTCATATATGGGTGACTTGTGGCTTCAAACACTATAGCACTGGGATGGTTTATTAAAGCTGAAAAAACCCATCAAGTGAAAGCAAGAATCTCTTTATCCCTCTTTATTTGTTTTTTCTTTTCTTTTGTAGCCTCTCCCCATTACATCTGTGGCATCTAGTAATTCACATAGTAATCAGGTGTATCAAGGAATTCATGTATTAAATGGGGCAAACTAATCTGACAGGTATAGGGGGAATAATATTCCCCCGTGTCCTTGCCTAGGCAACAGCTTGAATAGCTTGTTAATTAATATGCACTGATAAAGAGAAACGGGTGAGTCCTGCCCAAGGCACATGTTGGCTCGTCGTAATGTACTTGTGACTGATCGCTGCGTCATGGACCATTGTTTTTGCTCGACAAAGTAGTCCAAAGTAGTATAAAGTAGTCCTCTTTTACAGTAGACTATGTAAATATGGGAGGTGCACTATGGTCATGCCTTGCATTGTTTAACAACAGCTCCTGTTCCTAAATCCGGTATAACCTGCGTACTAATAGTAAAACACCTCTCTGGAACCCTCTGAATGCGTCATACCTGTGTGAAAAGACAATACCATTAAACAGTTAGTAACATATTCAATTGTTGTTGGTACTGTATGTTCTTCTTTCATGGTAATGTTACATAATATTACCTGAAATTTCATAGAGGATAGTCTAGTGGTCTAGGTGTTGGACTCCCAGCCGGAAGGTCGTGGGTTTGAGCCCCAGCGTCGGCTTACCTGTAAGCATCCTTGAGCAAGATAGCACCATGTAATTGTAAGTCGTCTGCTAAATGCTGTAAATGTAAATGTAAATTGTATAGCTTAGTATGCACACTGCTCAGTGTTCAGTAGACCTGAGAACTTGTGTGTAGGGTCTGGGCTTCGAGGAGGTAAAAAAAAAAGAAGGAGATCAGATCAACTTTCTTATCATTTATTTCTATACAAATCCTTCCAATAACACGAAGACAGCAAACATAACTATAAAAAGTGCACATGCTAGCTTACAGGGTTTCTTTGGGTCCTTAAAAAGTCTAGAATCCAATCATCTGAATTTTAGGCCTTGTTAACGTTACTTTTACTGTATAAAGTTGCATTAACTTTCTCTCTTTTGAAATGTATTTTTTGAGAAAATGTGTATTGATCACGCTGTAACAAAACCACTAATGCAAACTGCAGCCCTGTCAGAATTGATCAGAGCACACCTAGCTAGTGTGTCGCTCATGTGGGCTAACGTGGCGTCTCCTCATCAAAACAATATCTACTTCTAGAAGTAATAAGTTCAAGTTGTTCCTGTTAACGTTACTTTCATCTAATATGTACGGTGGCCCTAAGAGGCCACATGCAAATAGATCGCAACACAACACAATCCGGAAACCCAACGGATGTGTTTTTATATTATAGCTGTTTATATTTATATAAATCATATTATGAATTATATTTGTTGTAATCCATTAAAATTGTATAATGCTTTCAAAACTGCTTATGAAGCATAAGAAATTTTGTTAATCTTAGCGTTAGGCTAACTTACATTTTAGCTAATTTTACAACAGCATTGACAAAGCGCCGACTTCAAAAATGTCTTCAAACTGCAGCGGCAAAACAAGCCGGGTGCGTGCATCACTTAAAAGTATCCCCTGGAAACACTCCCATTGTGCTTCCGCAATGTGTTGCGTTTCCTTAATGTGTTGTGTTGCGATCTATTTGCATGTGGTCTCTTAAGTTGCAGTGCGTTGGCCTCTCAGGGCCACCGTAAGAAGGTATAAAGGCATTACGAGTCGCATGGGAAGTCAAAAACACAAAAAGCCACCAGCAAACGCCTGCCATCACCCAATATTGTTCCGTTTTCACATTGGGAGCAAGTCCGGCCCCTTGTTTTGCCAGTATAGACGTGAAATGGGTCTTAAAATGCATTCATAATGATTATACTCCAAATCAGGGGGGGTTGGTTGTGGGAGATTTCGTTTGTGAACAGAATAGCAATCTAGGGAATGGAGAAAAATGTTTCTCAAAATTACGACATTGGAAGAAGCAATGCATGTATTGGTCGATATACAAATGCAGATTCAACACTTAACACGCTGAATTGCAGATTTACAAATAACATTTAGTGATAAATGCAGACACAAAGTATAAAATATTTTTTACAAATGATATATTTATGAATAGATATCTATTTGTACAAATCATAGCAAGTAAGGAGCTTTGTTTGTGGATAGCAAAACACATTTGTAAATTGTGGAATATTTGTGGATCAAGATACTTGCATTTACAAATAGTTTTGAGACATTTTTCTCTCCATAATGGAGGGTCTGTTGGTACAGTATGTACTGTATAGTTGTTCATAGTCCTTAATCCAAGGCAGCAGTTTTGCCAGTGTGGTCATAAGGGGATTAATAGTGAAATTCTCTCAAATATTTAAACACGTGATAAATCTTGTGGTTCAGTCTGTGAACCATGACTACTGCTAATGTTGAATATTGTTGGTTAAACATTAGGTCAATTTAATAATTTGCCTTAAAGTGTCATGTCAGATAGCTATCTTTTTGTCATCTTCCACATCACAACAATCTAAAAAACATCTAGAAGGGGAATACCTGTCAGTGTCTTTTCTTTGGAATATTGTCATTTTTGTCTATGATGCTATTTAAACAGAGAAAGGAAGAAAGAAAAAGAACCTGTCCAACTATTTAAATTCTTGCCCTCATATATTATGCAGATTTTTCCCATTTGGACTCCTAAATTCAATAACATTTTCTTTTTTCTCCATACAGAAACATCTTTCCCTCTAACCTTGTGTCTGCTGCATTCCAGTCGGTTAGTATCCTCTCCTGATGGAGCATGACATTCTTTTTAAAGGAGATTGTCTAGACGTTTTCATGTTATCCCGTATTTTCCACTTCATACATTTTCAATGTAATACACAGTGTACCAAAATGTATGTGTACACAATGCATTGCTATCAATGCATCTTTGAAAATGTGATCTCTTATTTCGAAATGTGAAATAAGTGCATTGCTGGGAATATTTTTCGGTGTTACTCGGCAGGACAGAATGCTTTGCTAAGAGTGCAGGACATGATGAATGTTTTAATTTAAAGCTATGTAATTCACGTTAGCTTGGCACACAGCGAGGAAGAAAATAGGTTCAAACCTCAAGAATTCTGGGCAATTCCTAACAGATATAATGAATGAACGAGTGCACTATGTATTTTCTACCTTCTCCTTTATAGTATGGCACAGTCTATAAGAACATCACCAGAAACGGCACTGATGGCATTATCGTTTGGGAGAAGGTGAGCATGTGTGTGAGATACATACATACATACATGCATGCATACATACATACATACATGTTCTGTATCTGTCTAGGTACCGATTGGCGCAGACCAGAATGGTATGAATATTCTGGGTCTGGTGGTCTTTGCCATTGTCTTTGGCGTGGCCTTAAGAAAGCTGGGAGAGGAAGGAGAACTCCTTATCAAGTTCTTCAATTCGTTCAACGAGGCCACGATGGTGCTGGTGTCCTGGATCATGTGGTATGGATGCTCATCACTCAGTTATCCTCCCCTTGCTTGGGCGTCGTCTTGATAAAGGAACATTACTTTAGCATTATTAAAAGTGGTGTGGATGTATGTCTCCTCTGAATGTGTCATTAAGCCTTCAAGCTAGTCATCAATGTGATGCGAAATGTAAATATCTGCCATGTTTAATTGTGTGACTTAACCTTAGCTGTCAAATGTGACATAACCCACCTCTGTAAGGCCTGAAACTATTGACTGATGGTGTCAACACTGTCAGAAACCTAATCAAATATTGGATCTCCTTTTTCCCTTCCTGTATAGGTATGCCCCGTTGGGTATCATGTTCTTAGTAGCTGGCAAGATTATCGAGATGGAGGATGTTGCTACACTATTTGCCAGCCTGGGAAAATATATTGCTTGCTGTATGATTGGCCATAGCATTCATGGCCTCCTAGTTCTGCCGGCCATCTACTTTGTTATCACTAGGAAGAATCCCTACACCTTCCTGTTGGGGATAGTCACGCCGTTGGCCACTGCATTTGGCACCAGTTCCAGGTAACACCAATGCACACTTGCTGCTAATTTTTCAGATCATTTGTATGAAGTTCATTTACATAGATCTTCTCTCTTCTTCGCCCAATAGCTCTGCAACCTTGCCTCTGATGATGAAGTGTATTGAGGAGAATAATGGTGTATCCAAGCACATCAGTCGTTTCATCCTGCCTATTGGAGCTACGGTCAACATGGACGGAGCAGCTCTTTTCCAGTGTGTGGCCGCTGTCTTCATCGCCCAGCTTAACCACATCCCTCTCAACTTCATCCAGGTCTTCACCATCCTGTGAGTCAGATGCAATATTGTTCCGCACACCCATGTGTACTCGTACAGTCTGCATAACGCCACTGAATTTAGAAGCACACTTGCTTACAAACTACTATGTGAAGGACAGGTTTTGCATTGCCTTTGGCGTTCCGTTTAAAGGAGTTCCAGTTTTTCCAGTTGTTTTGTCTAAGACAGGGAAGGGCTGGACTGTATATGTCTAACTTGTAATTTTCTGATATATCCTTCCAGTCAGATAGCCAGTCAAATTATGGCATGTAAAAAAGAGAGTGCAACACCAACTGAAACTCTCTCCTCATCCTGCCCTTTCTGATAGAGTAACAGCTACAGCATCCAGTGTGGGAGCAGCAGGTATTCCTGCAGGGGGTGTGCTGACCCTGGCTATTATCTTGGAGGCAATAGGACTGCCGACCAATGACATTTCTCTCATCTTGGCTGTCGACTGGCTCGTGTGAGTACTGGTGTACAATACTTGTGTTTTAATGTAGACACAAAAGTTGCTTAATTAATTATATGCAACACTTACCTGTAAATCACTCACTCACCTAAACTTCCAAGTTCATAGATTCATTCTTGTGTTGGATAGATGTTCTAAAAGTAAAGTTTTGTTTGTTTTTTTTGTTTTTTTTTTTCCCTGCTCAGTGATCGTACCTGCACAGTGCTGAACGTGGAGGGCGATGCCTTTGGCGCCGGGCTCCTACAATTCTTTGTAGATCGCAACGTGAAACCTGATGCAGAACTGAGTGAGGTCAAGCTGGAGGAAGATCCCACCAACGCTGCACCTGAAAGCTCGCCACTCATGGGCGGAGTAGATGAAGTAGTAGGTGCCAATTCTTGGTCTAAGGAAAAAGAGTCTGCGATGTAAGACAGATGGACATCAGCGATGAGCCCCAAGCTTGTTCGAAACTGCCAATATAGACAACCCTCTTTTCCGCCACAGGAAGGTTATTGAAGATGGGCCCACACTGACGGTGAGGGTCTCTCTCTCTCTCTTTTTCTCTTTCTCTAAATTACTTGTTTTTAAGAGGGACAATATTTTGAGCTCTGGTCAAGAAACATTTGCCTCTAAACATTTTTTTATTTTATTTTTCATTTTAATAATTTGTAAGTTTGTGACAAACCTGAAGTCTTTTATGATTCAGTTCTTCTGTATTTTGTCCATGCCATGTCCATTTGGAATACACTGATAGGAAAATGTGTCAAAGTAGAAATACAATGTTTATGATTTTCCACACATTAAGGAATTTAAGTTACACTGAGTTTCTAACCACAGTGTGGTTTGTTTCAACTAAAATGACAGTTCCACAATTCTGTTTTAAATATTGAGGAATGTCTAAAATCAAGGAACTAGGATCTCAGTGACTTAAAATGTGAATACACCCCGTGTGTGTGTGTGTGTGTGTGTGTGTGTGTGTGCGCGCGCACACACATACAGGTTACAAAGGTTCTTTGTGGCTTTTGCTACATTACCTCAGTTATTAAATATTACTTTAAACAGTTCCTGAAGGGTTCTCTAAGCAATAAATATACTTCTAGTACAGCTATTGAAATTAATTTCCAAAGAGATGCTTGCTAATTCTAAGCTCACACGTGCCCCAAAATCTTGTACAGTAGACCTATCCTAGCCATTTAATTTAATTTAATTTGGAAACAAATGTCTGTAAATGACAACATTTCCTCCACTGTATGCTACCCCTGCAGTGATACATTTAGAAATGCAGTATATAATGTGGATCGGGGATAACCAGAGGTAATCATCATTATTTAATATGATTTAATTATTTGAAAAGTAGTCACTACTGTACATGTAGTGGCTTGTTTATTTTGTAAATATTTTTTAAATGTATAAATAAAAATATTTGTATTTTATCAAACAACCAAATGCAGATTTGAGCCATGGGTTTGATCTGTTTTATACTGAACTGGAATAATACATACAGTATAGGGGGATGCCAGTTGTCCTATTATATGTACAAGATATTGTATTTCCAATTTAGCATCTTGCTATAAATTTTTTTTTCCAAATCTTTGTTTAGATCTTTAATAATTTATTAGTTGTGCCATGTTTGTCATGATAGATTTCTACTGTGTCAAGATTTTTATTGGTACTTGAATTGGAAGTTATGGTGTTGCTTATAATATAATTATTATAATATAATAATATAAAGGAAGAGTGATATTTTCTAACACAAGATGGAATAAGAACAACAAAGTGATGTTGCTTAAACAGGAGTGTCATAGGTGTAACTTATAGTTATGGTTGTTGAAGAAATACATATACAGTATACCAAAATCCATTTTACACAATATATCGACTTCAGCAGTATGTGTATGTGTGTTTCTTAATTTATCTTATTTTTTTTTTGTTTCAAAGTGGTGATATTTGCAGACGTCTTTGCATTTCTACAATCTACAGTTTCTTATTAAAGGCTAGTATAAAATGGCTTTAGCCTCAACACGGCATGTAAGTGTATGATGGTGATGGTATGAAGGCTGTAAAGGTGTTCCATCATTCCATGAGTCTCTCTTAACCTCTCTTTGTGTGTGTAGCGGTAGCCTATATACGTACCAAATGTGAGTGAGTGTTTCTGGAGTAGTGTTTGTGTAAATTATTAATGAATGGGGAGAGCGAGTGGTAAAGGAGTCATGTTCATGCTATAACTGTCCTCTGTTTAAGAAATAAATACCATATTCAGATGTGTTCCTTAACATTCTTTTAGCATGTAAGCTATAGAACTGTGCCTCTTGCAGCAGTGTGAAGAGACTAAAGGCTTGCCTGTATGATTTGTAATCATACAACAAGGATGGATGTGTCTTATAAAGATTGTCTTGTAGAGTAATTGGCTGCTGAATAAACTAACTTTTGGGTTTCGTCCTCCTTATTATTGGTGACAGTATATGTACAGTTTGACTGGACCTATGGACTGGACCTTTCATTCACAAAGTCACAGTCTTGGTTGCAGTTGTGACATAAAAGCCTACACCAAGATTTCAGATGTGAGTTGTGAAAATAGTACCAGAATCTAGATTTGTTTGTCTAGCAACTGTGCAACATAGCCTATTGGCCTACCAGAATTATTTTTTGTCATATGGAAATAGGCCATAATACAGACATTTGCTGACCATCGCATTTTGGACTTTCCTTCCTCAGCAAGTACAAAGGTTGAATATAGGAAAATTTTTACCTCAAATGTCAAAGATTATAATACAAGTACAGTTAATAATTAGTAGGCTAACTACGTACCCTAGGCTATTCCTTTGCACAAATTACTCCCAGCATTAGACTATCACAATGTCAGCATGTCGTGCCAGCTGGCTGTAGGTCAAGGTAGTCAGGCAAAAGGTGATGTTTGAAACACAACTGTCCACTAGAGTGCTAGCAAGCTGTAAGGGGAGAAGCAGAGAAGAATGCAAGACCCTCAATTGGGGGGGGCGGTGCCAGAGTTTCAAACCAAAACAAATGTTTGTTTTGTTAAATAATTTCAGCCAAGCAAATTCCAAACAGAAATTTACTCAGGCTATGTCCTTCAGCGTGCCACGGGCAAGGAGCCAAAAGTATACTTCTGCGGACACGACTTTGCCGTATACAGTTACGTCTCCAAAATATACGTTACTCGTTTTTCTGCTGTTTCAGTCGTGCGGATGCAGCCAAGCGGAACGCATGCACACTACGACCTTATTATACACCTCCTGATCGCACGATACTGTTTGTTACTGAGTTGCTATAGAGACCAGATTTGGAATAGTAACTATGTATTTATTGGAACAGTGCAATAACAAGAACAAGATAACATAATATAGCCTATAGGTCGAATATAGAATAAAATAAAACAACCCAACTAGAAAAGTGCAAAAGAAAACCACAGCAAACAATATTAACTATATCCACATTTACAAAAACCAACAGGACATATACTGTTGATCACTGGTCGCAGACTTTATGGTCCACGTAGCCATCACCTGCTTCAACTCCTGGATCTGGATCGGCATATTAGCCTAGTGCTCGCGCTGTTTCGCCCATGCGGAGTCATGCGTAATTATGTCCGTACGGACACAAAACTGTACGGTCTCCGTACATAATTGTAGCCTTCTCAGTCGCTGCAAAAAATATCACAAACATACTAGGCCTATCTATCACATAATTTTACATACAGGGTATAAAGCATTTAAGAAGACAAAATTGCAAGAAATGGAATGGAGCAAGAGCGAGTTTTCATAACAAAAAACAGCAAAACATATTTGGTGTGTAGACTCTATATGTTGAACTATAGATTAAATCAAAAAACAGTTGAAATACGCCCGGCGCACCCTGTAGCCTAGTATAGGCCTGGGCTGCGTCGTTAAATGTACAGTTCAACAGGCCTCCGCTATTTGAAGCAGCGTCAACAGGTGCAAGAAAGCTATTATTGTTATAAGGGGACATTTCTGAAGTAATTTCTAAATGTTGATTTCACAAGCCTATTTGTGGCAATGAGAACGTTTTATTCCTGTGATGTAAAGTGTCTCACTAAAGATCTGTCTAAAAGTGTAACACCTAAGCATTTATATGTTAACAATTATCTTAAGATAACATAATAAACTACATAATATTCTACAGAAAAAAAACGCGCCGTGTGTCCACACTAGACTGTATAAATAAGTGGACAAACCCTCCGTGACGTCACCCAAAGATTTTCGGAAGAATGGGTTTGATTTTTATTTTATTTATACAGTCTATTGTTTGAAGACAATCGTGCAGGCTCGGGCCGCACACTTGGCTTATTAAGAACCGAATGTTGCCGCTTGGTCCACACACGTAGAAGGAATTAAAGTCGTCTGTGAAACCACGGTGTCAAACATAATAATATACGTTTCTTTATTTGCCACTGCCACCTGGTGGCCAAACAATGTTACAGCTTTTACAGTCCCATGGGTGCAAATGGCCTGTGTTCAAACATCTTTATTTCAAACACTGATGACATGTAGAAAACAACATATTTTGAAACATCAAACCCTGGTAATAACACTGTTAAAACAATACTGTTTCCCATAGGTGCTGGTGTAGTGTAATATGTCAAGTAGTATCTGTCATTATTTTTTATACATATACTACACCTAATAAAAAATGTACATTCCAATCCATATTAGACACATGCTCAGAAGTAACTCACGACACACACACATGGATTGGTATTGACTAAAAGGTTTAGTACATATTTATTAGGACATTTTTTTCATTATAAGCTGGGGCAGGATAGTCTAGTGGTCTGGGTGTTGCACTCCCAGCCTGAAGGTTGTGGATTCAAGCCCCAGAGTTGGCCTACCTGTAAGCATCCTTGCACAAGATGCCTAACCCCTATCTGCTCCATGTAGTAGCACCATGTAATTGTAAGTCACTGATCCTGATTAATATTTAACTGAAACCTAATTTCTCAATGATTTTGATGGCCAAAATCTGATCAACTCCTTTTTAATAATTGTACAATTTTAGCAGGTTGAGCACAATAAGTCTTCAATAACATTACATTGCTGGCTTGTAAGCAAGCAAACAACAGGTAGATATTTAAAATAATATAACTTGTATTCACAATGTAAAAAAACAAAAAACAAATCCATCCATCCATGTACAGTAACATTCATACATAAATTGTGCAAACCTGAAATCAGAAAGCGAAACTGTGCAAAATGATGCAACATTCTCAATCTCATTTTTAAAACAAATGTGAGTGCAAACCATTGTACAACAACTCAGATATTACTATTAATGTAAATCACAACTTTTAATGTGCTAGTAGGACATCTTTTATGCTTTATACTTACTGATGACATTGCAATAGTATTTTGAAAAGCACCCATATACCTTGCAGGTGAAACTTGGCAATCCAATGCAATGTCAAACATAACTGAACATGTAGAGTGAATATAGAAATAGTTAATATAGGTATGCAACTGGGCATTTGATGGCAATGTCTGTATAGTTGATGTTGTAGTGTAATATAAGCTTTATTTGGTGCATACAGTTTAACATGGAGCTAAAACGTCTTCCCAGCCAATTCCTTTTGAGTGAGTTAATAAAATAATGAGTTTGATTAAAAACAAAAAACAAAAACAAACAAAAAAATGGCTAGTGCAAATGCATTCTTCTCTCTCATAACTTGCTTCTTTCCAGCCTCTTCTTGGCAGGGTTGGGATATTGGGGATTTTCAATAACGCCCTCTCCAAACTTCAGCTCCAGGAAGGCGCGGTGATTGTTGGGACCGTAGGCGGCGATGCCAGCGAAGGTCATGGGCACCAGCGGCTGCAGGAAGTGCTCCGGGAACTCCACGTCTTGCTTGTGCTCCGTCCACGTGTCTTTGGTCATGACTCCATTGCGTGGATAGAACGGCCAGAGATCCACATGTAGATGGTTAGCCTCGCTGTACTGGACCCTGTAGAAATCCCCCTCCACCGCCCGCTCCCAGACGTAACCATTAGCGTCCACCAGGGAGCCCGAGTCCAGGTTCTTGAGGTGCTCACAGTTGGGCACATCCTCCAGGTATATGCCCAGGTCAACATCGTAGTCCCATGGGATGATGTCCTGGTGGCGGGCAGCGCCCAGCAGAGTTCCCCCTTCTAGCCAGTACCGTACGCCGGAGCTTTCCAGGATGTTGATGACGTACTTGGCGGTCTCGCGGAGGGCCCGCAGGCAGCAGGGCGGCGTCCATCGCTCCATATAGAGGTAATCCGGCGTATCGTCGCGCACGGTGCCGAAGCAGCGCGACGTCTCCTTACTGCAGCCGTGCCACTGTTCCTTCCCGTCGGGCAGTAGGAGGCGCTTCAGGCCAAAGTTCCTCATGAGCCTTCCCGTAGCCTCCTTGAGCCGAGTGTCGGCCTTCCACTGATTGTGAGCAGAGCTGAAGAGCGGCCGGTGGCTAGCGGAGAAGCAGGGACTCTCCAGCAGCTTGACCTTCCACCCTCTCAGTGAGGTCTGGATGAAGAGCGAGGAGAAGAGGGGTCGCCCCAAAGGGACGGAGAGGTTGAAGAGGTCCTCGGTCCGGATGAGGACGACCGCATCTCCCTGCAGGGCGGTGCACACGCTCCCGCTGCTCCCGGACACCGCCGGTGCGTAGGTGGCGGTCCACTCCCTCAAGCTCACCTGCAGGTGAAGACACTGGACTGCAGACCGAGCCAGTACAGGCGCAGCCACCAGCCTTACAGGGCCTCCACCCTCACCTTCCAACTCCCTGATCAGCCTCTCCGCAGCTCGACTCTGCTCCAGCTCCACCCCATCCGGCACTAGCAGAACAAATTCTGTCTGAACGTGAAACTCTGGTCTGTGAGCTTGGGGCGGCTGTTCAGGGCTGGGGGAGAGCACCAGAAGACGAGCCCCCTCTGGAAGAAGCAGCGGTGGGTAAGGCAAGGTGTCGGCCACAGCGATGAAAGGAAGCTCGGATCTCTGGCGAAGGAAGGAACGTGCCACATCCCCAACATAATTTTCAAAATTCTCGAACTCGCGTAGTAGCACTGTGACACGAGGCCCGCGGCTGTTACCTTCAACCCCTACTACTCCAGGCCCAGCCAGCCCACTGACGGGCCCCGCAATGCCCCCAATGCCTCCTCCAAGTCCAATGGAGGGCAGACCAGCATTCCTCGAGCCCCTGCCGAGGTCTCTCCGTTTCTCCATCATCTGCTGCTGGGCCCGGGACACATAGTAGAGAATGAGGAGGTTGAGGACGATGGCTCCTGTTAACAGTCCCTGGCAGAAACTCACACGCATGGCACCTGAGGATTAGTTGAACAGTACACCTGAAGGAGGATGAGCGCTATAGTCTGAGTTCAGAAAGCTGGGGGAACGTAGGTGCCATTTAGTGTAGGTAGTGGGGATGTATGCGTTTCTGGGATCAAAGAAAGCTGTGGAAAGGGAGAAATGGCATACGATTTGAAGCAACCATATTGCGATTTATTTAGTTATTAAACAGACAGCATTAGGAATGTGGCTTAATTATGTCATAGAATCCAATTGACCGAAATGAGTCTATAGGGCCTTGGTATTTCAGTTGACCATTGTATGGACAATAACTTTATCTGTATTCGATTAATAGTAAACAATACAGCAATTTAGGAGTTAGTTATTCCAGTCAATAGCAGCTACAGTAACGTTAAGCATTATAAATACAGTGTATTGTAAATTTGTATCATAGACATATTCTTTGTTGCTTCTTTGCATCATAATCATAATCATAATTCAGTGGCTACAACCATAGAGATATAAATTACTACAACAAGTGAAAAACGTGTAAGAGAAGTACTGTATTTTAAAGTCAACCATGAAGCTTGCCAAAAATAAGATCACTGCATTGCAACCCACCTATGTCCTAAATTGTAGTTGTGCCGTTTATAAGACCTGTTATTTTACCAAGCAATAAAAATGAATCGCGATAGCTTACCTTTTTTCTCATAAGACGGAGTCTCTGTTACGGTGAATTATGATTACATTTTCAAGTACAAGCAGAGATAAATAAATCGGGAATCAATACACAAAGCTCTGTAAGCATGGTTGCTTCTTAAGCCAACATATATTTTAAATAGGACTAAATATATAATAAAATAGTAATACGTTCAAGAGGGTCAACATTTCATTCAACAAGGCATCCTATTATTTCTACAATGGTTAAAATGTATGCTGAACCGCTGAGCAGAGAATTACTGGCTAGCAACAAGAAAAGTAAATTGCTTTTCCGGCTTAACTTTCAAAATAAAGCACCATCAGACGGCAATGATGCCGCCCGATATCATTCGGCATCTTACCATAGAAATCGATGCATCCTGCACTGTAGAATCTACAACGATGTAGGCCTAGATACGCTAACACGATGTGAATTCATTGTAAAAGCATTTTTTAAATCTATTTATGCGTTATGAATTTCATTCATTTAGATTTTTTTAGATTATATATTTATTATAGATTGCTCCGCTCTGACACAAGTTGTGATTACATTGATAATTGTATACACTGTCGTTCGAATAAAAGAATTGAACTTTTATTTTGAAAGCCACCATAAGAAACAGTGCAGTTTAGCAGTATGTATGGCTATAGCTCACTTACAGATAATCTAAATTTTTATCTGCAAGGATATGTGCCCCCCTGGCAACAGGTGCATATTATAATAAGAATTAAAGATAAGAAACATACATTCTTTCTCTATCTACTCTTGGAGCGCGTTTAGACAAATCTACGTGCATTTCCTGCAGCTAAATGGAGGTGGAAACCGTGGATGTAGAAAACCGAAGGGCAAACACAAAATAAGAGTCTAACAATTTTAGCATTGGCTTGGTGACTGTAAATGAAGACCATAACATGGTCTTCATTTACAAATTAACTCATAAAATACAAAACTCACAAATATTAGTCTTATCCGTGTCCACGCGATCAGCTCTTTTATTACTATGATTAGGTACTTTTATGACACCTATTTATTTTGAAGGCTGGGAAACGGAAGTGGAGTACACTACGGACTGAATAGTAATTTTGCATTTACGTACGAGAAAGGAAGAAAGGAGGGTAGGTTCCTGTGGTCTGTGAGTGCTGGGCCTGAAGGGACGGGTTATTATTATTCTCTCTGCCCGTTTCCACCACCTTGTCCTGGCGAAAGGCTGAGCGTTAAAATGGAGGCGGACAGATCTGGCGGAGTAGCTGGCGGACAAAGCCCAAATACAGGAGGTAGTGGAATGGGGCGAAATCCTAACGGGCCGAAGGCAACCCTGGGACAGGCGACAACAACTGCTGCTACCTCAGCGCCAGCAACAGGGGCTATGGCAGGATCGTCGCAGCCTCGGGAACCGCAAGACATGGAGGCAGGCCTCTCGCTTCCTGGGATCTTGCACTTCATCCAGTACGAGTGGGGACGCTTCCAGGCCGAGAAATATCGCTGGGAGGCGGAGAGAGACGAACTTAGGGTAACAGTTCATCATTCAATTAACGTGCTTCTATCCTGTTAAACATGTGCAGGCCTAACGTTAGTCATAAATGAAAACGAATTGGCTGTTGGTTTATGCCCGCACTCACTAAAGACTAAGAGCAACATAACGCTGACAGGCTAACTGTGATAGTACGGTACTCATATTGCATCTTCCAAGGCTGCTTAGCCGAATAAAGATCGAAGAGGCCTCGTGGATACGTTTTCGAGTTTAAACGGCTGTATTCTTCTGATTGTTGTGGAATTGTGATGTGTAGAATATTCTAATTTAGGGCTGGTCCATCCCAATGGGACAATTCAAGTCTTAAAAAGATTTTTGGCGTGTGTTGTATCGGAGGTTCTGTCACAGTAGGCTACACGGCTATACAGGTCATTTTGCATTGCAACTAGATTGTAGTATATTTAGAACATCGCACAGGTGGAGAGGTCAGTCGGATATCGCATGACTCTATTCTGTCTGCCCTACAAATTGTAAATAATATAATGAATATACTTCTCCTTCTCATGTCGGCACGTTACACAATCGCACTTGTGATCACAAAGCCATTGATTTCAGTGCCGCAAATGAAAATCAAAGCGAATGCATTTACTGCGTTGTTATCTCCGAGGTTCACAGAACTTTTCGCGTCACAGTGACCAGTGATCTCTAGCAGAACACCATAATGTAGGCTACTTGTCAACTCTCCCAGGTGTAACAGATGCAACACTGCATTGTGAGCATACGTTCCCCTGATAAATGTAGGCTTGCTCCCTCTATTGAGATAGACTTCCTCTTCTTATTGTTTAGCTTGCAGAAGCAGTTATATTCTGGAATCATGTTATTACAATTAGATCCTTTTAGCAGACGCTTTTATCCTGAGTGGCTTACAGTGAGTACACGAGTATTAAGGAGCAGGTAGATGGGCTGGGAATTTTGGGAGTGGAGACTACAAACTTTTGGCTGGGAGTTGACCACCCTAACTACTATCCTATTCTTCAGTTATTACCACTCTTTATCATTTTATCTTACAATTCAAACCTATTTAGTTATACATATGAACATGATAAAATATGAATGAACAATAACAAAATGACAACATGCTTTTATGGACAAGTCAAACTCATAGTTGCATTATGTTCAGCACACCATTGGTGGGGTGTGTGTTTTGATTAGGACCAGTTTGTGGGAAAGAGATTAATTGAGATGTTTTTAATGTTAACTTCTCTTTAGCTGACACACATAGTTGCTTCACAGTTCACGCATGCTTGCAGGACTCTCAAGACGCCAGCTACAAGCCATGGGCAAATGCTAGGGCATTAGCTGTGTACCAGTGCCACTTTGACATGTAGTAGCTTCAGTGTTGCTGCTCAAAAATGTGACTGTAGCCTGGCATGTCTGAGTGTGTGTGTGTGTGTGTGTGTTTTGATGTGAATCAGCCTGTTGGGAACACCTGCGATGTTGTGTGTCCAGTGACAGCCGTGGAGGCCTCTTTCCTCTCTTGGCCAGGTGGGACGTCTCTGCTGGGACATAAGGCGCTTTAGGGGACACATGGCAGGGGACACACACACACACACATCAATTATTGAGATTCTTCACTACTAGTTTTAGTAGTGATCTATTTATTGGGTCTGGGTTTTAGGTATGCGGTACTGTACCTTACAAGCATGTACATTAACTCTGGCTCTTTTTTTAATTATATAATGTTGTGTGATTTGTGGCTGTGCCTTTTTAATTAAGGTAGGAGATGGTCAACTCAGCTGTTGTCTGGCTACAAAGCCGCTTTCCCATAACTTTCCCATAATGCATAATACATGTATAACACTTTACTCATCCCCAAGGGAAAATTCGGGTAACCGAATCATCAGTCAAGTGTATTGACTTGAGAAAGGTGAAGGTGGGTTCTGGAATGAAAATCCAGAGAGTTGGCTGCAAAGTATGCTGCCAGCATCCAAAGCAAACTCTTCAAATGTGTATTCTTATCACCAAGTGATAGTGATAGTCATGTCTGTCCCTGTGAGACTGTTGGCTGTGAGTGTTCCTGTATATCTTCATTTTTTTTTAAATGTGATGATGTTTGCATCCAAGTTGCATTAAGTAGGAACACACTGTTTTGGATAGCTCACATGAGGATTCACATTGGCGTACAAAGCTAGCAGTTTTGCTAACTTGGTGGTTTTATGTTTCCACAACATCAATATGATGTAGGCAATGTTTTTTTTTTTAACCCAGTAAACCCTTTTGTGCATGTTCAAATGCAGTTTACATATTATTGCATTGAGTTTCTGTTTTACTAAGTAACAAATGAAGCTAATGCATCCATTATGGATCTTTCCAGCAGGTTGATGTTCATATTCAAAACAGGGAGGTGAAGAAACAGGACCTCCAAGTGAGATGTTGTCAACAGTTAAGCATGTTTTAAATGTTGTGGAAATATTATTTGACATAATAAATATGAATTCCTAATCTAGTTTAGTACAAGAATAATCTGGTTTTAATAATAAATTTTCAGCGAAAATAAATCAATAGGTTGTGGTTGTGGTTCATGGGTTGTGGCCACGCTCCCGCATGACTGGTTTTTAAATAAATACACACTGGTGGCTTTTAAATACATACACAATACCAGTGAATGAGAGAGCAGAGAAGAACAGGACAGGCATCGATAATGTGCCTCTTCATAATCCCACCAGTTGGTTGTTATTAAGAGCATCGGTAGTTGTATAACCCAGATGACATCACCTCCGGTTAAAGGGAATTTTGGATTTTTCAACCTGGGCCCTATTTTTCCATCTTCGAGCTCCCAAAATATCAGTAGGAACAAGTACCGATCAAAATGTCTACTGTATTGAGTTAGAACGCAAAAAAACGTTGACGCAAAATCGATTTACTATGGACTGAACGTCAGAAAAACAGAAGTGGAAACAGCCTGGGATTGACTGGAGAAATACTCATTTTCTACAGATTCTTTACAGTTTATTGAGGTAAATATGCACGTGTATATCTCTGTAGGGACCCGTTCTATGTTGCCAGACACTTATAATAACATTATGAGTCGGTTTGCGGCAAAACTATTGTCCTATGTTTCCGATGTTTCCAGTGCCTCAGGATTCCATTGTATAGGGATTTTGTGTCAACGTTTTTTGCGGTCTCAATACAGGAGAAATTTTGGGGTAGGCCTACTCGTCTCTAATTAATAACCATATGCTGTCAGCCATGCTACACATATGACGTGATATACAGGAAATGCTTTCCTCACAGCATGTCCTGTCTTACAGAGCCAACAGCATTGGTGGCATCCATTCATCTTTCATTCATCTCTCATATCTATGTGTCTCTTACAATCCCCCTTTCACATACTTGACATTACTGCGTGTATAACAAATGTCATCTGAGCAAAGATGGACAATAATCCCAAACATCTTACTCTACCACACACACACACACACACACACACACACACACACACACACACACACACACACACACACACACACACACAC
>JAODLI010027160.1:0-20522 GCA_027575585.1 Percopsis omiscomaycus | reverse complement strand
TCTCTCTCTCTCTCTCTCTCTCTCTCTCTCTCTCTCTCTCTCTCTCTCTCTCTCTCTCTCTCTCTCTCTCTCTAATTTGCAAGCCTTGTGAGACAATCTTGATCTGGCAACCTCCACATTCTGCTTTGTGTTGCAAGTCAGCCTGGATCCTTTCCATTGAAAACTATTTACGGTAGAGGCAGTGCCAATAGTCGTAGATCAAAATGAATTAGCAAGCAACCAATCAGACACTGTTATGAATTACAAACCAGCTGGTAGTCATCATCAACTAAACCAGTGGTTGTCAAAGTGGGCACCCCCTGAGAAGGTCACAGAAAGTAACCTTAAGAAACCTATTTATATTGTTAATCTAGTATTAGTTAATCAGTTAGTTAATAAAATGTGCATACATTTTCAATAGTGTTTATGGTTGTTTATAGACAGTATTTTATGCTGTATGAAAATCTATTAAAATTGAGTGATTCATAGTTATGAACCACTACTGTGGTTCTCTCTCTCTCTCTCTCTCTCTCTCTCTCTCACATTTTCTCCTTCTCAAGCCTATCCCCTCTGCTCCTCCTCCGAACCAGAACATTGCGTTAAGAAAGTAAGCAAAGAAAGTGTGCGTCTGTCAACGGGATGCTGTCTGACACAGTGAAAGTACTCAGCAGTAGTCTACTGACATGGCGTTTTACATCATCCAGGCTCAGCACCGCTCCTCGGTCGTTGTTGTTGCTGCGTTTGTGTTTCTTCTTCGAGCATCGACACAGCTTGTACTTGAGCACCTGAAACAAGTTAGAGGGAGCCATCAGTGACCTTCACAGTACTCAGGATATTTACATTTACAGCATTTAGCAGACGCCTTTATCCAAAGTGACTTACAATTAGTACATTAGTCAATAGCTGATTAGGTCATACACCAGTCATCGTAAGTAAACTCATTCTGTTACAATAGTGACATCAGCAGCAAGGCTAACTCAGTTACTAAGCATCGTACAATTACAAATCAACATATAATTAAGTGCTTCAACATTAATTCGTAAAAGCTGATCATAATATAATGGAGTAGGAAGGATAGAATTTATACATATATATCAAATAGAGACAAATTCTTAATGTGGTTTTATATGCACGTGTAATATCAAGGGTCTTCACTGAAGTTTCACTGTTCAAGCCCACACACTTTGGAGTGCACTGGAATTACGCTGACTGAAACTCAAATGAGATTGATTTTACACATCTATAAATGTTTCCCCCCCCCACCTATTGGGCGCGCAAGGGCATGGGCTGATGCACCCACACACACGCGCGCACCTCGCTAGCTTGCAGTACGTTAACACACGCATCCACACACACTACACCCACTGTATGTATCTGTGTGTAGTGTGCAGCTTGAAATGTATTGGCTAAAAATGTTCTTCTACTGCCAGTGGCGACATTGTAGAAAGGAACTCACCGCAAAGAGAGTTAGCCTAATGATAATGGACAGACACATCCTGACTAATCTAAAATATAATACATCTGAAATGTTAATGTATTCAGCAGTGCAGCAACAATGTGCGAGTCCTGCAGAGAATAGCTACAGGGCTCTGTGGGCCTAAGTGTTGCTAAAACACTTGCTAAAAGAAGGTCCTTTATGTGGACACACTGTCTTGAATTACTGCCGCAGACAGCCTGATGTAGATTCGGAGTGTAGGCAGCACTGTTGTTTCTAGCGTGTTAAATCAAACACTGAGAAGCTAAAACAATGGCATTTTACCTCATATAGATAGTCAAAGAGTTCAAGGATTGTAAGGATGCTGGCTCCTATGAAGAGGCCCATCTGACCACCAATGTCACCTGAGAAGACCAGATCAGATTTAGGTACATTATGGAGGTAAATAATATGTGTGGAAGCTTAGGAAGGTGAGCAGTTATGTACAGTATGTTTCATTTTATTTACCCTTTTAATATTGGTGATTTCATATACTAGATACTTAGGGCTGTAGTTTCCAGACGGCGCAATGGCGGCTGTAGCGCTAACGCAGACGTAGTGACAATTTTGTTGGCCGCAAGGTGTTTTTTCTCTCGCCTGGGCACGTTTGCTAATTCCCCGGGTCTCGCCATGACTTCGCTTGCGCCGAAATGGGGGCATGAGGGCGCAGTAGAAGGTCAGTCAAAATCAGCTGCTAGTTTGGTGTCAAATAAAACCAAATATTACGCTAGCGTCTCCACCTGGACAGACCTCGTCTTAGCGCAGACACAGGCGTTGTGTGGTAGTTTCCGGGCTTTAAGCGAAGATGCAGTAAGCATCAAAAGATTTTGAATGAGTCTGTGCGTAGTTACATAGTTAAATTATTCACGAAATAGTGAAAAATAACTGTCCTTAACCTTTTTAATCACAAAACAAAATATATGCACGTGTTTCAGTGCATATTATATTGTTTATTAGAGGTGCTTTATTTGTACAATTGGCGACTGTGAACCTTCCGAACAAGGACATCAGTTTTGACAATTTACTCCCGGGAGAAGCTTTTCTGTGACAGCGTGCTGCTGTTAAAGGGAATGAGAGGAGCTGATTTGAATGTCCGTAATTGTAGACAGCCCTACTGAAAATGTATTGCTGGTATTTATGACTGAAAACAACTGCGCCACCGTTGCGCCCGATTACCACCACCACATGTCCCAACATTTAAAAAAATAAGTATTGGCCACACCTTAGATCGACTTGCCTTGTGCCTTGACTGAGAAACTAGGGCCCACAGTGTGAATGGAAACAGAATCAGATGAATGGAAAATTACATGTGACCATTTTCTTACCCAGAAGCCCTGCCAACTCGTATGCTTTCTTCTGTTCAATGGTCTCATAGTTAAGGGCTTCAAAGAAAATGTCCATCACCAGAATGTTATCACTGCAAACAGAGAGAACAGAGCACATATTAAATGATCCCAGCTTACATCTTATAACCTTTCTATGTAATATAATCAAAAAAGGCTGCAAAGATGATGGGTTTGTCTGCCACTTCCACGTTTTTTAATCTGCAGCAAACAGAGCAAATCGTTTACCATCGAACAAACAGGAAGTCCCTAGCAAATTTCCTCTAGGTGGGGAGCAGAGGGGAAATTGTGACAGCTTTTGATTCCATGCTTTTCTATTTACGGATTTCAAGATTTCAAGATTTCACCGGAAAAGAGGAAGTGGATTAACGTGACAGCCAGGAGCAAGGCAGACTACTATTCTGACTGCTGAATTTCTGCTAAAGTCAAAGAAGTTAAGTAAGCTGCCTCTCCACCACCAATCCCCATCTGAGTTGAGATCAACACTGTAGCTTGACTAGATTTTGTATTGTACTTGCGCAAAGAATAAATGTTTGAGTTTTTTAAAGACGGTGACAATTTCTAGTTTTGAAGAGAAATACACAGCTAATATATACTGTTCCTTTCACACGCAGCTGGTAAATCTTTTCCCAGCTATAAAAGATAATATATAAAATCTATTGTACTGCCCTCAATATCTACAATAAAAGCAGAAACTAAAACACAAAAAATACCATGGTTATACTGTACTACTGCTGCACATCCTTTATGATGGAGCCGTAATATACAGTAGGTGGTCTTTATCACATCATTCTTTGGCATTTCCTACTGATTTGCAGGCCCAGTCATGTGTGAGGTGTCAGCTTGTATTGAGAATGATGCTTCTTCACTGTCACATTTTCAGGTGGGTTGATCGGTAGCTGCTGTCATGCAGTCAAGCGTGAGTGTGTGTGTGTGTGTGTGTGTGTGTGTGTGTGTGTGTGTGTGTGTGTGTGTGTGTGTGTGTGTGTGTTGTGTGCATAGACAAGAGCCAGACACCAGACATGCCCTGCTAGTGTTTCCCAGCTGAAAGTCAGTCCACTGTCACAGATTTCTGTTTCACACCACCAAACAATGTTTAGCCCAGAACTCCCAGTTAATATTCATCAGACCAACACTGCTCGCAAATCTGGCTTTATGGATACACATCCACCCACAAGGAATTAAAAGATTATTATGTTATGTGGTATTCTGCACCAGAGATACTGGAGTCAAAACTATAAAACTTAAATGAGGTGTTTTTTCATAAACTAAAATAAGAATTAAAATGAAAAAGTGGAATGAATGAAAATAAACAGAAACTGTAATGTTACAGTTTTTATTTTTATCCAGTCCCAATTTGGAGCAAATATTTTTTGGCAACATGAAATAAGCTCCCTCTCTGTCGATGGCCATAAAATGCTGATACTCTTTGTCCCCCCTCAAATCCTATTAGCACTAATTGCATTTACTAAATTGGAAAAAAATAGTAATTAACTAGGACAAACCAAAAAACAAAAAAAGTGTTATTGAAACTCAAATAGATTTTTTTCAATTTCGTTTTTAGAACCTTAACTCTGCCACGGGTCCTTTAAAAACTACATTTAAAAACAAGAAACTACTTGCCTTCAACAGTTCCAAAGGAAAGGAGGAATCAAATATTCAACTGTTATCGCTCTCTCCTCATTTCCTTAATCTGCTTTTGCTCTGTACTGAATATTTGAGCAAATCATGCTAAATTCTTGGCTGATTAGTCTGGTGAGGTGGCAGTTATGACGGGAGGCGTGCAGTTCCGGCCCCCTGAGGCTGATTCTGAAATTTGGATAGGGAACGGCCCAAAACTCTTTTCTCCATTATTACAGAGGTTCCCCTGAGCAGCTTATGAATAAATGCACCAGAAAAATAGATTAGACTTACGCTATGTACTGCTCAGTTTTGTTGAATTTCTTGGCCAGGTACTTTGCTGAAGCTTTGCTGGGGATCTTGACAAAAGACATCTCTTTACCGTAACGCGTCAAGTTGCATGGCGTCTCGCACACGCAGTATTCGTTGTCCCGTTCCACCAGGAAGTCTACATGTGAAGTGAGGAGAGGGGGGAAGTGGGGGCGGGGGGTGAAAGAGAGAGAGGGAACCACCAAAGGCCATCAAACGGAACGTCACAGAGACTTGAGGGATGTAGAAACAGGTGTGGGGAACAGGAGAGGGAAGTAATACAAGAGAACACACAGACAGACAGACAGACAGACAGACAGACAAGCAAACAAGGGGCAGCCTGAGGCAACATGTACGTGGTTGTCATTAAAGACAGAATGCGTTTCAAGTGAAGAGGAGAGACAAGAACAGCCCGGAAGCTCTTGGCCCAACGGCATTCATCATGGGAGGTTTGAGGGGTGGTTGTGAGGTCTTACTGTACATCTGTAAAGGAGAGTGCTTGGCAAGGCAACTGTCCATATGGAACACTGCTATCTGGCCCCTGGGGCTCGGAACAGTGAAACACACCTGCACACGTGGGATTCCTCCTTTTTTCCCATATCTTTTCTATTAGGGGGGTTTTCCTTGTCAGTTGAAAGTGTGATTAAGGGCCTACTGTATATACTGTACTGTATCTTACAGATATATACATGCACACACAGACACACACACACACACACACACACACAGAGCTGGGTTATCTCCTTACCCAAGGCTGGATCGGCGCACTCCTTGTACTGCTCCGGGGTGCAGTAGGGGGCGTCTCCTGGGGAACAGGCAGAGGAAACACAATGTTCTCAGTCCCACTGAAGCAGAGCGGAGACGAGGGGTCAAACAAAGCATGAGGAGATCGGGGCTCGTGATTCATTGGGTGTCATTATTGTTCTTATCAGCCCTGGTTATTCTTCGCAAATCTCATCTCTCCTGCTAATTGAAGTGCATTCACCCTTACCCTCTCTTCATCTGTCTACGGCCAACCACCCGCCCTCGTCCCTGTCGTCCTCGTCCCTGTCGCCCTCGTCCCTGTCGCCCTCGTCCCTGTCGCCCTTGTCCCTGTCGCCCTCGTCCCTGTCGCCCTCGTCCCTGTCGCCCTCGTCCCTGTCGCCCTTGTCCCTGTCGCCCTCGTCCCCACCCACCATCCCCTTCATCTTTGTAGCGCTCGAGCCATCCCTCTCCCTCTATCAGGACAAGGCAGGCAGAAGACGGTGTCCTAGATGGAGCGGGAATCATCTCCCAGGTGCAATTATTCATTGCGCTTTTGGTGCGCGCTCTTTGAGAATCTCACTAATGACAGGGGGGAACTGGGGGAGATGAACAGGAGCGGCGCAAAAGGGGACGGCGGAGCTCTCAGGAGAGCCAAATTAATCACAAGCACAATCACTGTAAGATAGAGGCTAACCCCAATCATGACACACACTGGCTGGCTGGCTGGTGCTCTGTACGCGCAGCTCTGATTGGAGAGTGAAACAACCTGCAGAGGAGCCATAGCAATTATTGGCTGGATGAGCGAGGGTTAAAGGGGGGAGAGGAGGTGTATGGTGGTGGGGCGTGGGCGTGGGCGTATTGGCACAGAGACAATGTTTCCTCTGTGCCAATTGTCACATTCAATTCACCGTCTGAGATGCTATTGACTGATTAGATGCATGGCTATGAAAGTAAATAGCAGCTGTAATCACCCCACAAACGCAGAGTAAAAAACACTTGAGTTTTCCGATCCACCGAACCATGAATGCCTCCGATTTTCCACAACTGTTGACGCTTAACGGACTAAGTTGTTTTCGTCTCCTACGATGATTTGCTGTTGGCATTTGAATGCAAACCATTTTCCAGCAGACCCAAACACCAATTATAATTCACTTTTCATCTCTGGAAAAAAAAAGGGGTCCAATGCGGTTTTGTCTCCTACCGGGCATATGTACCATCCTGCAGTTGCAGTTCTCCACCAGGTACCGCGTCTCACAGTCGATGCGGCATGCCGTAAGGCTGTAGGTACTGAAGAAGTCCGAGTCCATGGGCGAGGCCTTGCAGTCACCCCATGGTGGGGGTAGGTAGGTCAGCTATAGGCGGGGGTAGAGAGAGAGAGAGAGAGAGAAACCTATAGTAAAAAATTTGTGGAGTCAAAGTCATATTATTTATCATATGCACCGAATAACACAGGATCATTCTGTACAGAGAAGTTTTTATAGCGCGAATGGAACCTTCCAGATTCCGAGTGAGTATCAATCATTTGTTTGTTTTTGTTGTTACTATTATTATATGTCACTGTTCCTTCTCGGTTCATTAATATTTTCCTGTTTTACTGTACTGTTATTTATATGGAACACAGGAGGGATAGCAACACTTGGCAACAACGAAAGAGGATCCAAATAAACACACCCAGCTCACAGTATTGTCCTCAAAATACAGTAATAGAAGGTCATGACAGTTAACCAAAGACATGCAGGGGAAATAGAGACGCTAAAATTGCCTGTGGTCAGAGATGGGGACTCGAGTTTGCGACTTGGACTCGAGTCGCACTTAAATTGCACATTCAATGACTTGAGACTTGACTTGAGACTCGTCCTCAAAAGACTTCAGACTCGAGATTTGGGACTCGTGAACGTTATTTTATTTTTGTTGGCGCATTAACATTAAGGAAATGTGAATGTCCTTCCCTCATTATCTCTATTCTCGTTTGCCGACGCGTCTCAGCGCCTTGTCGGCGTGGCGGCTATTTCTGTATTTAAGACCATATGCCAGTGCTCTGGAATTAGCTTTATAATCATGTCTACTACATGCACAAGCACAATGTTGGTGTAATTAACAGATTCGCAGAACATAATAACAAACAATATCCAATAAACAAATGTGCAAATATTTCAAAAACATCTCGAAACCCTGCTGAAGGATCCATCGACCCCCACTTTGAAAAAAATGTGCATGCATTGTATCTCCTGTGACTCCCTTTATCCTGTCTTCCTATCTCCCGCAGATGACTGGCCACTCATACGTCATGAAACAAAAACAGAAGGTTGTACAACAGAGTGGTGAAACAGTTGACTGGATACAGCTCTGTGGAGAGCAAGAGTGCATGAGTGAATCATAAATTAAAAAAAACTTTCTTTCGGCAAGATCAGCGTATTACAGAATATATATTTACAGTGCAAGGTGTATAAACAGCCCGAGTATGTATGTACAGTATGTACTGTACTGTATATCACACGGGCACACATTAAAAGCAGGACACACTAAAAGAAGGAGAGAGAGTGTGAGAGAGCTAGCTACAACAAAGGCCTTTCTGTGTCTGTATCAAATCAAACGGGGCACTACTAGAGTGCACAAATAGCAAGAGATTCAAGACTACAGCTGTAATTGAGGTACCTGGACTCTACAAAATCCTACTGGAGTGTAAAAGACAAGTGTCCCACTGCCAGGGCACACACACACACACACAGAGCCCTCTAAAATGTAATCAGGATTCTATAATGATTTCCCCTATTTGGTGTCACAAAGTCAAACAGAACATAAAACCCAACAAGGCTGGACACCCTGCAGTAAAACACTCCCTGTCTCTTGTCTTATGTGCTCACCATGTGAACCCCACCTTCCCAAACCATCACTGAACTGGGTAATGGTTCTCTCATGCTCAGAGACTTCATATTAAGAACTGGACCATTTTCTCTGCCGCTGTTCAGCCATCCAAAACTCTCTACCATCTACAGCATTTCTACATTCTATGTAAGGGATTTTATTTGCTTCATTTTTTTTTCTAGAGGAAAATGCAGTCAAAAGGGAACCTGGCACAGAATATTTGCGCATTTGATGTGCTGTCGGCTGTTTAACAATCCCAAAGAAAATAAATCATCCTCTTGTTAGTTTGTGACCTCAATTCTCCTTAGCTTAATCAAGTGGGGAAACCAAGTGAATGGTAAGAGGTAAAGAAAGAGTTGTGGCAGGAAGGACAAGGCAGATTGGGAAATAGAAAGAACTGTATTGTGGACGAGGAACCGGTTGAAAAGTCCAGCTACTAAATTACAGCATACAATTTCCTTCTAAGGGAAGGTGTTGACAAGGTGGTGGGCTGAAATGACCCCCAAACATTTCACACCATTGTGAATCTGGAGTGGGGAGTTGAGGGCATGTTAGCAATCTGCACTAAATCAACGAGCTAAGGGTCTGCCAGACAAATACAGACCATCTGAGAGAGAGAAAGAGTGAGAGAGGGGGAGAGAGAAGGGGGGGAGGGAGAGAGAGAGAGAAAAAGGGGTGAAAGCAAGGAAGTTATAGACAGAGGTGGAGGGACACCACTAACAGGGCAGACATGGAGTGACTTTCCCTTCTCCCTCCCTCCATTCATTATGTATAGTCCAGCACCTACCACCCGTGGAATTATTTACAGTTGAGTTGAAAAGCACACATGGCTAGCTCACGTCCCATAAGGCAGCATTCCACGTATTGACTGGAGAACCATGCGTTCATTACTAATGGTGGTGTGGGCTGAATGAACGAACACGGCAAATCATGTTTGGGTGAAAACAGACCTTGGTTCTAAATCCACTAGGTGCAGGGGACTATTGATTGCACAGTTAGATGTCGTTAAAAGATACCAAACACGGAGATGGGGCTAAGGATAATTGGGGAAAATACTGAAAAAAGGAAATAGGAAAATATAAAAATATATAAATGGTTTATTTATTTGACTGAAAGTGGCACATCTCTCTTTTTCATTCGCCAATGATCAGTCTGATTGCAGTCTGAGGATTCACTATCCTCTTGAGAAGTTCAAGTGTCACCCTACAAATCATAACCAAAGATAACAGTTCATTTTCCCATCCAAAATGAACTGTGATATTTCCTTATTACAGGGGAACATGAGTAAGGAGCTTCCTAGGATATGTACAGCAGGAAGACACTTGGGAGGTGAAGCCTGTCTGCCAGTGTATAAGGTGCTTGTCTACAGAGGTGTACCCAGAAAACCCACAATAATGTGTACATGACCCTGGTGCTGCAAGCCACCATACGACCTTATATTTATTGATTATATATGATTGGTTTGCCCCACTGGGCTACCCATCCTAAGACATACCCGTTGCTCCTGACAAGAGACGAAGGTCTGGAACCCTGGTGCCACCCCGAAGCCCAGCTGGTCGATAAACGGCGGCTCTTCCTGGGTATGGATCTGAACCTTGATTCCCGCCTCAAACGAAGTCTCGTCTGTTGACAACACACGGTTTAGAAGAGGGCAGCGGGGGTCATTACACACATAATAAATGAAATAGCAATGACTTCCTTTTAAAAGTAGCTGTCTTTCAACAACAAAAAATACACACTAAAACACAAAAATAATTTACAAAGATAGTTAAAGTCAGCAAAAGACAAATAAGGCAATGCAGCATTTGTAAGGTGTACTGTTGGAATAAATAAAAAACAAGATTGGGTATGTGTATGCCTGTATTGCGGCGTGTACACACATTGATATGCTCAGTGTGTCGTGACCAATCAATCAAACTGTAGCAGATCATAACCCTACTTTGTTTTATAACTAGTGTTACCAGTCGAGTCCTGCACCAGACTCTAACCCAAATCCCTGGGAGGCGGACGCACCAGCAAGGGACGCTAAAACCCAATGGGCACTAGCATCTGTCACTAGCACATCTTTTAAGGTGTGAGGTTTACTCTGCTCAGTAACTCACTGTACCGCTGGCCTCCGTTTCACTAGCATGTAAAACAAGGTTATAAAACTAAGCATAATAAATCAATCTGAAATTATGTGATAGCAATAGTCATAGAATTAGCATATGCACATATTATATACACCGTACACCTTTTTTAAACAAGTGCTTTACCCTTGGAACACACTGATGCTGTATTCTATAAGGCGCCAACAGTAGCTGGAACGACAATGGTAATAGACTCTCGAAGCTGCACAGTTGACAACACCTTGCGCTCGACAGAGGGCTTATTTTTTTCAGGGTAAATGAGACTGAATGTATTTATTAATAAATAAAAGACGAGAAGGAACAAGGAAAATCAATGATGCGGACAGTTTCCTTCACTACAGCACTAGATAGATTTTACATGTAGCAACTTGGCCTCTTTGATACTGAGATTCCAATGAAACACGGAGACTCCTACACTAATTAAAACACATTTCTATCACATTTGCAGAGGCCTGTAAATGGTCAAGTGCTTGGAATGATTTTGTGTCTCTAAAACGAAGTAATGCTGTAAAATTGGATGTCACTTGCTATCTGTGTCCTCCAATTGTCAGTCCAAGCTTTTTTCAATTAAAGCGTTCTGGAAAGGCAAGCGTAATTCCGTAATAAAAAGCGTAGATAAAGAGGGTGACAGACATTGCTCTATTGAGGCTAGGATACGAAGCCATTTCAGGAACTGGAACCGAAGATTCACTTGGAAAGGCTAATGTTGTCTTTTATTCACAGCCATCTGTCAATCATATACTGGTAAAATAATCAACCGTGGTACCACTTGGAAGCGGTGCCAAACGGAATTATATTAGTCTATATTAGTCTTAGCTAACCAAGTTCCCTCAATAATTTCATCATTGATGTTGAAATTCTTTAAAATAGATTTGTCCCCACACTTCTTCGTATGATTTTTATCTACAGTACATGGGGAAAACTAAAGAGCTTTCATGGACCAAAAAATGAACTTTAATAATTTCTTGATAAAGTACTTATTTATTTATTTTACTAATACTTATTAATTTATTGATAATACTAATATTAGTAATACTAATAATTTACTTTAACATCTAACCACTACCTTTGCCAATCGTACGTGACTACAGTACATTCAAAACAAAGTAAATACAGTTGAAAGAGTCTCAGTAGTAAATGTTTTGGTCAAATAATTCAGAATGTGCAGAAAAATGCCCAGTGTTTAGTGCTTGCTCTGTGTAACCGCCAGGAGAAATATGCTTTAGTCTGCATTGATTTTATATCTGGCAAATGGTTCCGCTTTTACTTGATTTATGTGGAAACTAAGCTTGACTGACTACTGATACAATTATATGCCAATACAAAAATATGCTTCTAATCAATATCCATCTGTCTTCATAGAGAATACCAGATAATCACAGAAGGTATGCTTCAACTGTTCAAAATGCACCTTTTTAGGATAGTTTCTCAAACCCGACAGGAATGGGCAGGGTGTTTTAGATTGCCAAGCATACCTTGGTGCATAGCTGACCAGAGTTACATCTACAGATGTCAACGGTAGATTGGCAGGAAACGTTCTATAAATTCCTGTAGATATGTTCTTACCAGTCTCTCCCCACACGGGCAAGTATTCATCCTGCTGGATGTCCAGCATCAGCTCCAGACCGTTGCCCATCCCACCCTTCATTGTTACCAACAGGGGGCGCTTGTCTTGGCCAGAATTGAAGGTGTAGCATTTCCCGTAACGTGTGAATATCTGAAATATAAAGACAATACATATCACAGATTTAGTGTGAACTGTCAAACAAAATAGACAGGAGTAAGATGGTGTAAATCATTTCACTGCAAATATTGATTTCTGATTTTGAAGATTTGACCATTGATTTAGCATAACATGACCTATGTGATGAGGGCATAGTAGAATGATGATCTGATGGCCGGAGAACAACATCTCCCAAGTGTAACATAGTATATATAAAGAACTTGGTCGACGTTCTTTTAGGGAGGAGCTGAGTACATTCTCAGTGCTTTGAGTGTTTTTACAGTCATATTCCAGGCTGGTTATTTGCTATAGCAATGTAAACATCAAAGACTCATATCATTGCTAGCTGTGAACAGAGGCAACTGAAACAACAGCAGTTTACTTCACTTACATGTACATTCTAATGTTGTCATGTTTCATATTATGTTATCGTCCTCAAACTGTATATTCTACAGTGTTTCTTATTGACATTAATTATTACCATCTAAATGTTTTTCCTGGCCTTGGACAAATAAAATAACAAATGATGCAAATCTTATTTTAAGAAAATTGCCGTTTTCTGATGTTTCCATATCTTTGATCTCTATGGAACACAGATGCGTTTCAGATTCGAGTTATTCCTTAAAGTAAACAACTGCACACATGGCGCAGCCTCCTAACAGCTATCAATGACCACCTTAAAACTGGGCCCGTAATGAGGCAGCATGATCTGTTGCCACAGACCTGATTGGCAGTGTCTTAATGGATATGTAATCAAATAAAAAACATCAAGAAATGGAAAGCCATGGCACGCATCCAAAAACTAGCTTAGCTTCAGGCAGCAGGACAGTCTTTCCTGTTCCCTCTTCGAACATCTTCAATTTGGGACACGTTCCGTTTGTAATTAATGATTCGAAGGTTGCATTTAAGTAAATGTATCTGTGTGTGTTGGGGGGTGGGGGGGTGGAGGAGGGGGGGGGGGGGGTTGCACAAGAATAATAAGAAGTCAAAACAATAGTGTTTGAATGAAGCATGCACCTTCATTCACATATAGTGAAGAGTTTGGGAGATACGCAGAGGTGTTTATTACAGCTGTGACAGGTGAGTCAGGCTTTAGTGTTGATGATAAATGAGATGAAATGAAATTCTCTTATCACAGATGCCTGAATGGACAGATTTCATGTGTTGTCTTGCAATGCAAGGCCTTCTACAGTAAAACGTTGTGTGAATCTGGTTCAATGGATTGGAGTTTTCCAAACAAGAAAGGCATCAAGTCTTGACATATTGTCTTCTGGGTCACTGACGCAGGGTATGTTTAACATACAAACTAGTAAAATGTAATGAAATGCCTTTATCTATCAGCCACACTATGAGATCGGATCTTTCAAGTGTGTACCTGGTCAAACTAGAAGCAGGAGTAGTGCTTTCGTCGTCTGTCTAAATGCAGGGACTCCACAGCAGGATACAAACATTAGACATTAGATACAAACATTAGACATAACTTAGACATTAAAATGTCTAAGTTATGAGGACACCTTCAGCTATCGTCGGTTGACCATTACTTCTTGAAATATGAGGTAGGAAAATACCGTTGCATTATAGAAATACCAACAACAGCGAAATACTAGGTGTATGCTTTTAGACTCGACCATTATGAGGACAGCGATGGTTTCTCCACAAAACACATAAATAGCCGAGCGAGCCATCCATTACCCAAAATTATCTAAGTAACCTTAATTTTCTATGTAACTAAGCAAACCAAAAACACCCAGCCTGTTTTCGCTACATCCTGGATGGTGTGCTTACGACAGCTTGTCCAGTTTTAATAGGATGTGTTTGAACATTTAGAGGAGCAGGCGACATTGAAAAGCGAAAATCAGCAGCAAGATATCATCAAGACCAGCCTGATAAGCGCAAAGTAGGAAAGTGCCTGCGAGTGTTTCTGTGTCAGTGTGTACAAGTGTGTGTGTGCGCGCGCGTGTGTGTCAATAATAGAGCATGAATGCATGTGTCGGAACATTGTCACTTGAGTTGTGCGCATGAACGGGCACGTGTATGTGCATACAGGAATGCCACCTACATCTGTGTGTGTTGGTGTGTGCTTGCGTGTGATGATAGCAAGGTGATTGATTAACAGAGAGTTGCTGTGGTAACACGAAGATTGTGCTGTCTGTATTGAGCTGAGAATAGCAGACGAATGGTTGTTCCAGTGGTGTCCTTGGAGGCTCAGGAGCTACATTGTATCATGTAGCGTTGAGGCTTAGGCTTAAGTCTAAATATCTTTCTAGCCACTGATCCGACTGGTTTCAGCTACTGGGGAAACTGCAGTGAGTGTGTCAGTTTTGATATTCAGAACTCTCACCACCCTCCGTAAATAACAACCGGAGGGCATATCTGCCAGGGCGGGTCAATAAACAGTAATTTAATCTCTCACTTGTGACTAGCTTTTATCCAATGTTTCACAGAAAACCTTCCACCAATTGTCTACATACACCAATAAATTTCAGTTCTGACCCTATTTCCCAATGATGAACATTCCTGTCTGATCCCCACCAAATTTGAATAGATTCCTTGTGGGCCCATAGCCGACCTTCTACTAAAATTCACAAGGATTCAACAGAGAACCCAAGGGGAAAACATCCTTGATCGGGCATTTACTAGAACTACAGTTGGTTGTAAGGTAAATATTGATACTGAAATATGGCATGCTCAAGCGATTCAGTCAACCTAAATGTTTAGCTACTCAATATGCTAATGCTAAATGGGAAAAAAGTATCTAAATGTTGAATATAATTGTGTTAACACCATACCTGCACAATAGCCTACTAAATGACTGATTCAAAATCAAACATTTTCTTCGCTACCTTACTCAATTTAATTTGGGATTAGCGGTAGCTAATTCTTTCTGATGTGTGTAAGCCATTTCCCAGGGAAGAAAACATTGCATTACTATTTCATCTGATTCTCGAATACCTTTCAGTTAAAAAACAAATCTGAATATACATAAAAAGCAGGTACTGTCTTTTAACTTGTAATCATATACATGAAATATTTAAATTAGCCCACCTCAAAAAACAAAAAAGCAGCTGCGAGAGAAATCACTGTCTCTCATGGTGTCAGCATGTTGAAATGTCACTGTCTCTCTGAAATGAATAATTCACAGGCAGACGGCCTGAAACTGTTGACATGGCCCACGGCTATCCTTCACATGACAATATGACAAGGATGCACAATCTGTTCAGCAAAGTTGCCAGGGAGACGTTTCTCCCTTCACTCCATTGATTTCAAGATCAGTGCTTGGCATGCAGGGACAATGTATTGTAACACTCACACACACACACTCACACTCTTTTCTGAATTGCTTTTTTTGCGTTGCATCAATATTAGCTTAAAGACACACTCCTCGAGTGTGTTACAGAGCCCCCACAACCCCAAAACTCTGCCCCTGCTCACAACCATACTGTAAAGGTGGCTGAATAGGGTGAAGTAGAGAACGGTGTGAGCCTAGCAGAGATGTAAGGGGGTGAGTAGAGAAGAACTCCAGCCCCTTAGAACTCGTAGAGTTTGAAACCAAAAGGTTTTTCTTAACGCTGATTTGAGTAATTTGGGACAAAATGTAGGAATCTCTCTTGTCGGGCTCGTGTGACGATTTTGTGACTGATGCATCTGTGCATGTGCACTTGACACAGCATTTACAATCTCACCTACGATTAACAAAATGGCATATCTTACTGATATGGTGCCCTTTCAACGTGTATATGTTGAGAGAAATCGATTGTTTTGGATGTCACAAGGGCCCTGTTTAATGTCAACGAAGCATGCTTGTTTTTAAAAGCAGGAGGATGAATGGGTAGGATGCAGGGATGGAGTGATATATAGTATCTAATAAAACTACATCTATGGAGATGGGGTGCCATTAAGAGTGTGTGTGTGTGTGAATGTGTGTGTGTGTGTGTGTATAGGGGGGGTTCCTGCATAGATCCCATGATCCAATACATTCTGAAAGCCCCTCTGTTATGTACTGTATACAGGAACTCCATTGGCCTCCCTGTGACTGACGCTTGTTGATCTGACCCAGCAGCAGTCTCACCCCTCCCGAGGCTGAGCAATGCCTCATCGATTGTCCACGCACTGATTGTCCACGCACTGATACATAACACACTGCAAACTCCACACCGGCTTTGGATAATCTTTGACGTACAGGCACTGATGATTGGTTGCCTTTAAAAACGCTCCGCAAGCTATGAAGCGTTTCCAAAGGCGATGTCAGCGGGAAATGTGTCTGACTTTGATGGAAGGATGTTTAATCCTTACATACATCTTACCATTTTTAACAGACTGGGACTATGTGTATTTCTGTTGAGGCAGGGATCTAAAAGGCAAATCCTTAATCCATCCGTCCCTCATCCTATAACGTACAGTAATTAGGATTTAGGGGGAACAATTAGCCGAAATGGAATATATTATCCATAATTATGTTTTCATTAGTGTATAATCACCTGTAACAATGAATTTTTATGTTTTCGTAAGCTTAGAATGAGCCCTTCATAAATACATAAGGAGTGGGTCCTCTTCCACGGGGCCTGCCATGTTGCGCCACCATGTTTCTATAGTAGCCCAGAACAGACAAACCAAACACTGGCTCTAGAGAGCACCATTCACATTTTTACGTTGGCAGCTTGAATCCGTCCGCCATAGGTTCTAATAGGCTACACGCTTGGAAAGGGACGGGTAAGGGAGGGGATTTCAGTTGATTGCATTCTGCAATCTCACCGCTACATGCCACTAAATCCTACTGAACCTTTACGTCTTTCAAAAGCGTCACCCCCTTCACCGGAATGAATTATATTAGCAAATAAATTATAGAATTATAAACTTTTTTCCACTGAGCATATGTGGGTAATGAGGTAGGAGACAGAGGAACATTCACTTTACTTTGTTCTTTGTGAAATCAATGGAGCTGCAGCTTGCCAATGAGACCGATACTAACTGCTCTCCATCAGGGTGGTGGATCATGGCATAAAGAGTTGCTAAATGAATCGAAAGCCTTCATTAGAGACAGATTGGTCTCCTGAGAGGAAGGGGTTGTACACACATTGATTCAGCTGTGACTGACGAGAAAGGGCGCCCCAATCAGTCCATATGTCATTGGTCTGTTCACATTGGTTTTCGCAAAGACACAAAGAGTGAACAAGAAATAGAGAGAGAGAGATTTTGCAATGCGTGACCAACATTTCAATATGATACAGGGTATTATTTCGTATAACACTTTACTAAAGCAAAGGGACTGACTGATAGTTTTTACAGGCCTAACATCCCAAACCGCAGCAGCCTTAAATGCTGCATGTCACTGTTGAAAGCTGAAAAACACAACGCCAAAGTTTCTGGCGCTGTCTACACACTCACGGTGCTGAAATTGTGAGGCCCACAGAGCTCTCCTTGGAAGCGACAATACAACAGCATTTCCTCTAGCTGATGTCCCAGCCTGTCCAGTAACTGCCTCATGGACGGCTGTGACTCCTTAGGAGGAGGAAGAAAGTGGTTAAAATCTAAAATCCGAGCGAGGGGAGACCAGGGGGGTTCGTTGCCCAGGGTTGTGCTTCGATCGCCCGGAGGTGTTAGTGCCTCTCTTGCAGCGGTAGACACTTGCCAGTTTCTCCCCAAAAGTCCGAGCCAACGTCCCGCGCTGAATATGTCCGTCTTTTTCATGCGCCTGGGCAGCAACAGATTTTGGTTACAAATGGTCACAGCTGGGAAAACGAGCCGTTTGGCGTAAACCATATGAGCTTTGGTGTGCACGGGCGACGAAAGCAGGTATCGCACCCTGTTAGATGACCATGTGAAAAGCAGCGCCAAGGCTGCTAAGAAAGCAAGAAGCCACGCAACTCTGCGTGGGTAGGAACCGCTGAGAAAAACGTGCCTCAATCCGTGCAAGGTGGAGTGTTTTAGGAAAAGCTTCCCGGCTTCGGCGAAGGAACCCGGTCTTGGTTTGGACGCAGAAGAGTCGCAGCGACACATCTTGGAGGAATAGACCGCAAACCGTCCACATCGGCGCCGTGGTCGTCACAGTGAATTAGGCGAAACGCGTCTCTTTTAAACGCACTACCGTTTGTATCCGACAGTCTGTCCGCGTGTTCTTTGGAGAAAGCGAGCGAAGCGCACACGGCGCGCTTTCGCCTCGGTCCTCTCGGAATGTGAGCAGCATTTGGAGTCTTCTACTGGCGATGGGGGTGCGTTCTATTAACCGCAGAGCGCTCCCCGAGCTTGTCCGGGGGAAGCCAAGTTATTCCAAATGATTTAGTGCGCTCTACGCAGCAACAGGAGCTCAGTAGATTACTTCATTACATGCTGAGATTACAAGCAGCTCGAGGCCATTAACATGCGCGGAAGTCTACGGGAGTAGTACATGCTTTCAGCCCATAATTAGTCAATATATAACTGTTATATCTAAAAATTCGAACGTTTTCCCTCACTCTCTCTCTGAATGTGTCGCCTCCCTCCAGCCAAGACTCACCAGAATATCGTTCGTGCCGTTTACTGAATGAAATCATTGCCTTCAGTGGCTCTAGTCCATTTGTCTTTCTTTTTTAGCCTGTCAGGCACATATATGCATGTGTACACAATACACACACACAAACACACAGCACAAACCACCCAAATTCTGTCTGCCCACATTTTATTTATTCTTCCTAAAACTGTGGTTACACTATAAAGAGAGACTGTCATTTCATTGTTGTTTCACCAGTTGAATTATACAATAAGTATACGGCAGGTCAGGATAGCCTGAATGAGTACATTTTGCTGACACCTAGTGACAGTCACGAACATGTCACTCTAGTAGTTTAATGAGATATGTGAAATGCTGGTGTGAAAGCTTAATAGGCCTTGAGTAAACAAATGCAAATAGGGAAACAACGCTGTGTTCTGCTCATGGATGCATTTAGGGAATGCCCATAAAAGCATAGCCTCGTTTTAACAGGTTTAACCCCCTGTGCCTTAGATGGCCCATGGTTGTGCGTTACCAAGACAGTGTGCGTCAAACTGGCCAAATAAGCTTGAGTGCATTGTGTTGCGCAGCATCTGTCTCTGGGGGATGTTGGTTAAATGGAGGTTTATGCTTGGCTGGCCATCATCACACAGTGTTCTAATCCAGGGAATGGCTGGATGCCAACCAGGGACGGCTGCAGCTCTCTGTGCCTGCTCAAGGGTTACATAGCACTTTCTGCTGCGTTTCTGTCTATGTGTGTGTGCAACTACAAGAGAGAGAGGGGGATGAGTTCATGTATGCGAGTGTGAACTTGCGTGTGAACGTGTGTGATGAATGCTTTAGAAAGAGGGCCAAACAGATGATGAGTGAATAAATAGGCTTTTTAGCATGTTTGTGTGTGTTGCCGTAAACAACCGAGGGTTTCCATCTCTATAGGGAGACAAAACACATTTCCATGCTGGCTAGAGCGTTTACAGAGCTCAGTATATGTCCAGAAGACAGGACAGATCTTTTCTCTCAAGGGATTAATTATATTGATATCAACAGTGATTGTGGCTATAGGCTGTGGCTCACGAGTGGTAGAGAGGGACCTTCATGTGTCTATACATTCAATATTTGACTAATTGAATGTATAGACTAATGATTAATTGATTATATTAGAGATCTGTCACGTACAGAAGGCTGTGGTGTTCTGTGAGCTCGCACAGAGAAGGGATGACTAAAAAGGGAAAAAGTGAGAGAAAAGTGTCTATGTTTACGTACGGGTGGGACACATTTAACCATAACAAATGGATGTGTTTTATTTGGTGGGCAGTGCATTAGAAATGACAGGCAGAGTTTGATATTTTTAGTATTAGCTACCCGGTGTTAGTTCAATGGCACTAGCTCGTCAAGAAGGAGGCATATGGGAAAAGAGGTTCTGCATTAAAAAAGTTATTCCGTCTGGGTGAAAGGATAATGATGTATTTGCCTAACAGGGATACACAATCCTATTGCAACGGCAACAACACCAGCATAACAACTGCATGGCATTCTCAGATTCTGGCCTAAGTAAGTGGTGTGCTATAAATTATAAATGCAGACTGGAATACCATGGGAAGAATTATCTTCTTCATTAGCAGGAACGATGCTTCATGTGTGAAAACTAAATACATCCCACTTAATTGAGATTTGCCAGAATCTTAAAATTAAGCCTCAAGTATTCTAATCAAGGCATTAGGGCTAGATAGAAATAGTTTCTAACCCAATGTTCATTGATTCAATCTAAATCTAACAAGAAGAAATAAAAAAAGTAGTTTTCTTGATTAGTATTGGAGAAAAACAAATGCAGGCTTAAGCTAAAAGCCTATTGATGTTTCTATGTTGCATA